>PVKN010024049.1:0-14575 GCA_004027915.1 Capromys pilorides
TGGATGATAAAGATCTACCCAAACCTGAGACATAGCTCTCGAAAAGCACGTAATATTCTGCAAAATAACTCCCATGAACTTCAAAAATACCAAGGTCATTAAACTGAACAGCCAAAACACTATTTCAAATTAAAGACTAAGACATAATTAAATGAGCAACCAGGACTGCATTCTAGACTAGATAAAAAATTACAAAAATCTTTACTAGTGTAATTTACACATTTTAATAGACATTGTTAGATACCATCACAGTACATATGGCTATATTTAAATTTGGTACTGTAAGAAAACATCTTTGGTCAAGTATGGAGGCACATGCCTATAATCCCAGCACTAGGGAGGCTGAGGCAGGAGGATTGCTACAGACTGAGGCCATCCGAGGCTACGTAGTGAGTTCAGGGACAGCTTGAACTATACAAAGAGATCCTGTCTCAAAGGGCCAAACAAAACAGAAAACATTCTTGCTCTCAAGAATAAACTGTGATTAAGCAGTAAACAAAGTGTGATGTTTACAATCTAAGATTTAGGCCAAGTACAAGTGGTGTTAAGAGACCTGCATAAAGTAGTGAAAAGAGAGGGAGGAAGGATAAAAATGATACAGCAGCATGATGAAGTGCTAAAACTTGGTGAGTTTAGCTAAAAAGTGTAAGAGCTGTCTGTCTCTGTGTAAATCATGCAACATAACCCTAATTTTGAATTTTAAAACAGAAAGTCAAAAAGAGAAAGAAAAAAGATACATGTACATATATTGAAATTTCTGGAGGGATATGCTCAAACTTAGAAATTGTCAATCAGTGAGGAGGTGAAGATGTGGAAAAGAAGCCTGCACATGAAGATCTATGAGACACTAAATTCCCTCCATCGGTTCTATTTACCTATCGAGCACCTAAGCCAGAGTAGATATGGAAAAGAACAATTCATGTGTTAATTTGACTAATCTTCAAATGATATTTTTCTTCAATTATGAATGTAGGCAACAAGCAATAGTAGTTTTAGCAGCACCTGTGGCTTTATCACCAATAGAAATTAATGTATTTTCACTTCATACCACTTGCCTAGACTATCAAAGTAATACACACAATTTGGCGTTTTCTTAATACAGTAATCACACTTGTTGCTAGACTATACTTAATGATTTAATGTACGGCAAAAAGCATAACATATCTCAAATCTGTTTAAGTACTCTGATAACTTTATTTTAGAATAATGGTTTCTTTGAAATCGTATGTATTTTATTCATTTACAAATGTTATTCTGAAAAGTAAACAATATCTTCAGACTCCCCAGCCACTCCACTGCACAAAGGAATTAAGAACTTCCCCACTAAAGTGTGGACACCTCAGTCAAGCACGGCAGCCCCTGTCTGCAATCCCAGAGCTCTTGAGGCTTGCCAGCCTGGGCCATAGTGAATTCAAGGCCAGTCTGAACTACACATGCAGAGCAAGCCCTGTCACAACCTCACCTCTAAGAAAGTATAAATATCTTATCTGCTTAGCAGTCAGGAGAAGTAGAAGGTCACAGCTTTTGTTTTGGCAAGTTATAAAATGACGCACATCCATAATAATGACTATTTAATATTATTTCTAGTAATCCCTAAATAAGTTCCTATAATTAACAGAACAAAATTTACTCTAAATATGAACTGCAACCACACATAAAGCATCCCCAAACCAAAATAACACTGATATAAAATTTGTGGGCACAGAACAACCTATACATACAAATCAAGATTGTGCAATGTCTTACAGAGACTATGTATACAAAACTTACAGAAACTATGTATACAAAGATACTATTTACCATCTTTCTTTAGGAAAATTTTTTAAAATTTCTGTAATGATTGGCTGGTAGCAGGCATCCCTTTCTGCTTTCCCAGTTTCACTCCAGTCTCTCACAAACTGCTTCAAGGTAGATTTTAACTTATCCATGTCAAACGTAGATGCTGGCATAATCTTTCCATTACCCTGTTTAGAAAATAGACATCGATTAGCTTCCGAGAATCAATTTTGAATCGGGGTAAATGGACATGCTACTAAGGGGCCAGACAGGTGGTACAGTGGATAAATCACTAGCCTCTCACCTCAATGGGTTCCATTGCTGCCTCAGATCCTAAGTAAAAATATCCTCAACAGATTAGGGGTCATTAAGCATAAAACCACCAAGAGAAGACCAGAACTGAGCTGCTATGGAGACTGGACGTCCTGTCTTCTAAGAGGGAAGACCATCCCTGCAGGCCATTGCAGGAGCAGCAGGGAGAGGCTCACACTGAGGGCTCGCCTGTATCTATCCCATGGATAAAAGAGAAGACTTCAGTTTCTAGTACTATCAGTCCCTTGAAAGTTCCATGAAAATAATTTTTTAAAGAAAAAGATGCGTGTCAATAGATAAGATAGAAAAAAATATGGGTTTAGCAAGGGAAGTTAATTTTACATAGCTACTAAAGTCATTTATAAAAATTTATATGCCAGAACATTTAAAACACTACAACAAACATGTATCAAAATGCCAACAATATCTTAGTATTTAAAAACAGAATCAGTGAACAAATCCAGTTTCTGGCACACAGTTCAATTCAGCCTACGTAAATGGACACACAATAAGAACATTTGCTGAGCAGAGTAACTGACCTGCACAAGACTATGAAACTGAAGTCCAGGAAGATAACTAAAGACCTCACAGTTTATTAGGTAAACTTTAGAGTAAAAACGAGTAGAACAAAGTTTCACATACATCTTCTCCGTATTCTTTATTTTCAAACATATGTATGCAATCATTCACAATGGTCAGTAGTATTTCTTGATTATGATCAATGCATTTCCGGATCTTGTCCAAGTGAAGAAGAAACTGAGGAAGTAGTTTCTGTTGATTATCTGGAAGTGATCGAAACTGTCTTTCTGTTCGGTTCACTCGCTCATGCATACTAGTGCTAAAACATAAAAGGTGTTTTTTTAGATTGGCAAAAGGTGTTTTTTTAGATTGGCAAAAGATATCGCAGCAGGGCCAACTTTAAAACTGTTTCTCCATGTAATTATTTACTTATGTTAAATTTGGTTCTATCATTTACAAACCATTATTACTTCTTTCCAATATCAGGTTATAAAGTTCTGTATATTTTTGCAAATCCTTCTCACAACCATCAAAGAAAAATGGAAATAACTTCACCAATTAAAAAAAGAAACATAAGACAGGTGTACAAGTATTTTTATGATTTCAATTTTTAAAACATTTTTCACCCAGCAGAAAAGTTTAACCACAAGGCATAAAACGGAAAGCTAGATTAGAATGCTGAGCTGTAAAAAGCTTACATCAACAGCTTCTATCACTGCCAGTTTTACCAATAACCCACTATGAGTATCGAACACTGGATTATGCATACAACTTTCTCTTAGTTCAATAAGAAGAAATTTGGTTGTACCAATAATGATTTGAAAAATTATAACACCTATACCCTAGGCTCTGTACAACTAATAGGAGGACAACAATATGCATTATATCAAATATTGAAATGTACTAATAACATGTTTTGAAACTAAAAAAAAGATGACATCCTGTACACCATAATTATGTCCAGTGTTATCTCTTCCTCTGCATCAAAATATGTAAATTAAAACACTTGAAATCTGAAAAAAAATTTTTTTCATGCAAAACCAGCTGAACACTTTATATTTCATCATCAAGAAGCAAAATTGTGGGCCACCAAATGGTGTACACTTGTAATCCTAGCACTTGAGAAGCTGAGTCAGGAGGGTTGCCTCAGTTGGGAGCCAGCCTGAACCACGCAAGAGCCAGTCTCAAAAAAAAATGCTGTGGAAAAAAATGTATAATGAGCTGAGGTACTCAGTGCTACACTGCTGCCCAGCAAGTATGAGACGCCCCAGCACTGCAAAAATGAATACACTAATTTGAATAGATAACATGTTTTGAAATTAAAAGCCAACAAGGCTGAATTTGGAAGAATATAAAAGAGCTTGTAATATATAAAATATTAAAATTCTACAGTATTTTACACAACAATATTCACAATTTGCATCCCAGAAGTTTCCTGAGCCTATTGTCCTTCAGGGGATTATTTATTAATAAAATTAAAATAGAAAACATTATATATTTTTGAAACTGTCTTACTATGTAGTTCAGATTGGCCTTGAACTTACTGTGTAGACCAAATTTGTAGAGCTCCCCCTGCCTCAGCCTCACAACTGCTGGGATTACAGTGTGCACTACTATACCTAGGTACGCTAGTGTAATTCTAGAAATTAAATATACTGCACACAACAGTGCCATTTTACATTACTGAGATTGGTAAAACTTAAGTCTTTCTGTGCCTGGCTTATTTCGTCTAGCAGCTTTCTATTCAAAGTGTGGCACACAGAAGAACAGTGTCGAATGTTGGTGAAACTGTAGAGTAATTAAGGCATCTAATAATTAGGACACACTAATGGTCGTACATAAATAGAGCACCACCACTTTGGAAAATAATTAGCATCCCTTAGTAAAGCTCACTGCGGTGTCTGCCATATGCCTAGCAGTGCTCCGACACACACTCTCAAGAAACTCCTGCAAATGAGCAGTACAAACATGGACATTCTTTACCACAGCGCTGTTAAAGGTAACCACACCAAAGGCCTACTGTAGTAGCCTGAATGAAGAAACTCCAGTATAGTTACACAACAGAATCAATAAAATGAAGTGGTATCAATAAAACGCAAGAATATAAGTATCTGTTAAAAAAAAAAAAAAAAAAAAAAAAAAAAAAAAAAACCTCAATACATAGGTACAATTCCACAAGTAAACTAGGAAACCACAAGGAAAGCAAAGCAAAGAAAATTCAGGAACATCATTATCTCTGAGGGGAAAACAGTGATGAGTGGAGGGGTATTCACTATATTTTTTCTTATCTTTTGGAGACAAGGTTTTGCTATGTCTCTCAGGCTAGCTTTGCACTCACTATGTAGCCCAGGGTGGCCTCAAACTCAAAACAATCCTCCTCCTGCCTCAGCTTCCCGGTTACAGTGATTACAGGTGTGTGCCACTGTGCCTCGATCTTCCTTATTCCTTACATTGTATATGTAAAGTAACAAGATCCAAATGCACAGTGAAGTAGTCTAGGACACACCTGTAATTCTTCATCCTTACCAGAATTTTCCTAGGTAGGAAAAAAGTTCTTAAATATTGTATGATCACAATGGCTATTTAACATTCCATTTTACATAACTAAATTTAAAAACATATATGTATATACATCTTAAATGTCCCCTGGCATTTACTTAATACGAAATGAAAATAAGGAATTTTTCTTAATTTGGTTGTCTAAATTATTCTCTCTACTCAGCCAAACAATTTTCACTTGTATTTTTATGTCAAGTTACACTCTAATTTCTCAATAGTAATGAAGAAGCTTAGAAAAAGCTCTTGCCAAAACTTTAGCAAAAGCTCGCCCAAATACAGTGGAGCGGGAGGAAGTTCTTCAGGGTAACATGAAGAGATCCCATTGGCAGTAGATGCACTCACTCCTCTTTGCCACAACACAAAGTGTGATAGGGACCTCTGATGTCACAGATCTGTACTGAAATTCAAGTCACTTTGTCTACTTGCAATGTGTCCCTAAAATTCCTTCCTTCCTCTGTGCCACACGTCTCATATAAAAGAAGAGAATAGTAGTAATAGTAATGATCGTCACCACAGAAACTTCCATTTATTGAGAATTAACAGAAGCTGGGCACTAAGCCAGCTACGTACATAATATGGATTAACCTGAAAAATGTCCATAAAACCTCTCAAAGATCCTCCTCCAACTACCTCATCGGATTTCACTGAAAATGAAACAAACTAAGGCTACAACACAGACCACTGGCTGAAAACACAGTAAGGACTCAATTAACATGTTCACAACGAAAATATGACAGTCGTGATTTACCCAGACGGCTGACACTGACAAAAGTTCTGCAAATCGTAGTACATGGTTCCAGGGTAAACCCTGAGGGAACCTGACTGACCTTGTAAGGTACAGAAGTTACGTATTTTTTGTAACACAGGTCTTGCTTTATCTTGCTCTTAACCATCCAGCAAAAAGTCTAACCACGGGGTATAAAAAGGAAAGCCATATTAATATGCTGAGTTGTAAAAGGCTCAAATCAACAGCCTCTGATAATGCGAGATGAACTGATAATCCACTACTGTTATGGACTACTGGACTAAACACACAGCTACTTGATCTCTGTATAACGAAAAGAAAGATCTGTACTAAGGATGTTTAGATAAGAAATCATGTCTGCATCTTGTACTCTGAGCAACTACGAAGACAACATTATACAATGTATTAACTTGTATAAATAATACATTAAAAAAAGAAAAATATAGGCCAGTATCTCTCATGAACATATAAATTATCTGTCTATGGTGGTAGATATGTTTCACTGACCCAATTAATACACATTGTACACATGTATTGCAATATCACGCTGTATCCCATAAAAATGTGTATTAATTGAAAATAAAAATGTATCTAAAAATAAAAAATTGGACAAATGTGAAAAAAAATCCAGGGAAAGAGGGCTAACAATATCTAGAAAAGTTTTAAGCTTTTGCATATTTGTCTCATTAAGAAAAGTCACACAGAATTTTTTTAAAAAACAATACTGCGGGCTTTTAATTGGATATACTTAAGCATGTATGCATTTATGAGGTGATATTATATAGATAAAAAGTGGAATGACTAAATCAAGCTAATTCAGGGTGTGCCAGCCTCACCCCCAGGCACATTGAGCCAGACTGCAATGGTGGGGCAGGCCTGTAATCTCAGTGCTGCGGAGGATGAAAACAGGAAGATCACTATGGGTCCATGTTACACAGTGAGACCCTGTACTAAATACATTAAAAAAAAAAAAAAGAAACCTAAGTAAGTCAATAAATAAAGCTAATTAACATATCAGTCCCCTCACAAACTGAGCTTTATTCCTTCTGAGTAAACACAATTCTACCTTCTGACAAACATGTCCCCATTCTTTCTCCACCCTTCCCCTGTCTATGGCAGTGTGCTACTCTGCTGGGAAACTGTTTTAGATCTCATACACATATGAGTTGGTACAGGAGGCATTTGTCTTTATGCACCTGGCTTATTTCATCTAGCACCTTTCTATTTAGAGCATGGTACACAGAATCACACAGCACTTGCAAGCAGAAATGCAAAAAGCTCATGTCCCACCCAAACCTACTAAGGTGGAATTGCCTTTTTGGGAAGACTCAAATATGATCCATATGTACACTGAAGTCTAGGAGGCACCTACAATTCTTCATTCTTACCAAAAGAATTTTCCTAAATTAGAAAAAAGTTCTCAAATACCATATGATCACAATAACTATTTAACACTCCACTTCATGTAACTGAATTTTACTAAACTATTACCTCACTACTGGGAATTTACACACCTGTTCATGATGAGATTTTTTCTGTGCTCAAAGTCTATTTGTACAATATTTGCTGTGGCTTGAACACTACACCAAAACTCAGTTGGTATCTACTCCCCACTGCAAAGTATAAACAATAGAGGGCAGACAATCTAGCTGTGGTATTCAGAGGTGAGACCTGTGAGAGGCAATTAAGGTTAACTGATGCCACAAGGGCAGAGCCCTGCCACAATGAGACTGGGGTGAGCTGGGCTGCTCAGCCTCTTATCCTATGATGCCCTACACCACCAAGTAAGATCTCACTACATATGTTCAGGTGACTTTGAAGTCCCTAGTGTTCAACACTTTCAAACCAAAATCACCACTCTTCCTTAATAAAATACTCAACATGAGGTATTCAATTACAGCAAGAGAAAAAGATCAAAGATGGCATTTTAGAAAAAATTAGCACAAATTTCCAAAGAGGACCAGAAGGACTACAGGAATTTTTTTTTCTTTTTATTACTTTTAATAAGAAATAACAATGTGAGTTTCAAGGCACATTAGTAGTAAATTCCCAATATTTGATACAATGCATATTGTTGTCCTCGTAGTAGTTATACTGAGCACAAAGTGTAGATGTGATAATTTTTATAATCATTATTGGTACAAAAAACTTCTCATTGAACTAAGAGAAAGTAGTTGTATACATAATTCAATGTTCCATAACTGAAGTGGGTTATTGGCAAAACTAGCAATGTTGGAACTGTTCATTTAAGCCTTTTACAACTCAGCATACTTCTAGCTTTCCGTTTTATGCCTTGTGGTTAAACTTTTCTGCTGGGTGGTTAAGGGCAAGTTAAAGCAACACCTGTATAACAAGTAACTTTTGTATCTCCCAAGGTCAGTCAAATCCCCTCAGGATTTACTTTGAAACCATGTACAGTGCTTTGCAGAACTTTGTCAATGGCAACCATCTGGATGAGTCATGGCCATTGCTTGATCAGTTTGCTCTCTGTGAAAGCCTGAATTTTCAAAGGCTCTTGACAAAATATTTTTCAGAAACATTGTTAGTTTACACTCCTATTTACAGTGGCCTTGGTAAGCTGGGCAGATGGCAGGAATGCAGCAGCTAACGTTCATGGTCAAAAGGATAAGCAGCCTTACAGATCTTCTTCCTTCCTGGCCTTCCTCTGGGCACACCTCAAAATTCAATCCAAATGACATCAGCACGACCCACAAAAACATGTACTTCTTCCTACACTTTGTGTACTGAAGCACAAAATGAGTCATCCCCAAATGCCTTAGTTCTGACCACAAGCCTAGGGCACTTTATCTACAAACTACACTACCTCTGACGCTTTATTTGCCAAAGGCCCCACTGTCCCTAAACTACCAAGAGCCCCTTCCTTAAGAATGTTGTCCCTAATCTTCTGCCACCCTCCTCACCCCGGTATAAGTTCTTTGAAAATGTAAATCTCATCTTTGTCATTACTGAATCTCTACACCTTAGTATATGAAAAACTAACCAATACTCATATTCCTAAGGCACCACTTGGGGCTTTCCATGGAGCTACATAGTACTACAGTTGCAGGGGCACTGGAGGGATGATTTATGCTGTCAACTACTGCTGATACAGAAGGGAAGAAACCAGACAGAGCAGGATGAGATGCAGCAATCTTAAACCCCTGGTACCTCAATGCTGTACAAGGGTGCCCTAACATATACCCACAGACACTCTTTAAAACAGGCAGCACTAGGCTAAGGGTGTAGATCGGTGGTAGAGCACCTGGTTGGTGTACCTGGAGGCCTGGGAGCTGTTCCCTCTGCACCCACACCCACCACACGGTAGTACTATACCAAAGTGGAAAAAACAGCTCGATACTAGCATATTACAACTGGGGCTTACTTCCCTATCTTGGATATTTTTGTGCTGTGGTCCACTGGTCACTTGGTGATTTTTGCAGCCTCTACTGGAACACCAATAGGCCTACTTGTTTATATAAAGCCTTAGTTTGCTATCATGCAAGGACAGAGTTGAACAGTTCTAAAAGGTCTGCCTGGACCTCAGAGTTTAAATAATTGCTGCCTACTGTTTAAAGGAATGTTTTATGGCCAGGGACATGGCTCAGCATTGCAATACCTGCTTAGCAAGCATGAGGTCCTGAATGATTCCCAGGACCTAAAAAAAGGAACATTTTATAAACATATAATTCTTCGGTTCTCAAGTAAATTAGTGTCAAGAAGCCACATATATGTGTCTGGTGTGGTGGCACATGCCTATAATCCCACTGCTCTGGAAAACTGAGGCACAAGGATTGCAAGTTGAGCACAACTTCAGACTCTTGCCTCAAGATACACACAAAAGGGGAGGAGGGCACTTGGTGATGTAGCTCAGTGTAAACACCCTGGGTTCAATCCCTAGTAATGCTCCCCTCCAAATTCTAGTCTTCTGTCCATTAATCAAATCTACTACATATTCACAAAAGGACATTAAGCAGTAGAATCCAGCCCCTGAAAATGGAGAAGTACTTGCTATGGGACTAGTTGGCTATCAGAACTTACCTTGACAATGACGAGGGTTATATCCACAAGATCAGTACATACTTATCAAATGTGGCCACAAAGCACTGAAATGTGGCTAGTGAGAATGAATTTTAAATAAAATCTGAATATATGCTTAAATTTCACCAGATGTGATTAGTAGCTACAGTATAATGCTAGTCCAGAATGGTATGACTTGTTAGCATGCAACACTCCAGTGTGTTTTCTGCTACACAATTTCTCTTTACCTCTTGACTCTAAGTGACATTTTGTTATCATATTATCTTCAGTCCAGGGATCTAAAGTGTTTCATCTTGAGAATAAATTTTTAAAAAAAGATTCTAAAAAAATGAAATCTCCCCATTCCCTTGTGAAGCTGACAGATAAACACAAAGCAGCAGCATAATCACTAATCCATGCATACAGTGCTCTTTCCTATATGGGTCACAAAAGATCAGTTTCAAGCCAAAGGATCTATCCATTGTTTAACAATAAACATCAACTCAAACTGGGTGTGGTGGTTGGTGCACACCTGTAATCCCAACACTCAGGAGGCTGAAACAGAATCTCCAGTTAGTGTAGGCCAGACTGGGTTACACTGTGAGTTCAAGTCCAGTCTGGAATATATAGCAAGTTCCTGTCTCAACAATAATAATTAAAAATGTACCAGCCTTTTTTGCACCTACTCCTCAGCAGCTGTCAGCCTCCTCCCCTTCACTGTATGGTTCTCCTAGGCACAATTCTTTCACCAAGTGTAATTCTTTTGTGTTCTGCCTTCCACCCTCAGTTGCTACTAAATCTGGAAAAATAAATACTCAATCCACTGATTTCCTTTTGGGCTTTCAAAGTAATAAACCCCCAATCCCTATCACTGGGTTTAATTAAATTATTTCATCAGGATTTTGGAACTTTAAAGAAATCTCTTGTCACCCAGACTGGATGGTTAGTTCAGTGATAAAACACATTTTAACGTGTTCAAAGCTACTGGGCAGCAACAGCACCACCACTCTCAAAATTCTACTATAAATGTAATTGGATTTTACCTAATTTTTGTATTTCCACTCAGTGAGCTCCTAAATTCAAACTAACATTATCAGAGGAGCTATTTGGCAAAAGTTGACAGGCTATTTGGAAATGAAATGTTATTTCTTTGCTACTATGTTTTATTTGTTAAAAATAGAGCTTCAACAACATTTGGCAAGCCCTGGTGACATAAAAATAAGTGAGGCTTAGTCCCTGTCCTTGAGGAGGTCACTTTCTAGCAGCAAATGTACATGAACAACTATAATACAAATGAGATGAGCATTTTAAAAAAGTTTTGCACGAAGCACAGCAGGACCCCATCTAAGCGATCTTACCAGCCTAGGTCATTATATCTCTGTGGCTGAACTGAATAGAGTTCAATTGTATTCGGCTACTAGGGGACTCTCACATCACTTACAGGAATGTGTATCTTTACCTGAAAATCCAGTTGATCTAAGTCCTTTCAGACCTTGGAATTAGAAACTTTGTGATTAAGCTATTTTAATATCTATCGAGAGAAAAAAAGATGTTAACGTTAGGAAATTATATTATTAACGAAAAACATACAGCTACCATCAGCATGCCTAGCCCAGGAAGAGACTTCCATACACCTTTGTATACTAGAAGAGTTAATAAAGTGGCTCTTCCTAAGCTTTCGCTCCTCCGCCTCACTACTTAGCACGCTGCGGGCACCCGGAGCCCTTCAGGCCTTCACCACCCGGGAGACAGAGCCAGGGAGCTCTTTCAGTCGCTCATCACGAAAGTGCACAAACACTCGCGGCGCGAGGGAGCTGCGGTGCAACTTGTTCTCACAGGAACCAGCTAGTTTGGGGGAGCCAGGTACGACCGACGGCATTCCACGTGTTTGTGTACTCGGGCTCCCTCGCGTCCAGACTCCGTTAACACAGTGCACTTTCCCACCACCGCGCCCTCAACTGTCGCGACTCCTCTTCTCCGGCCCCCCTCAAGCCAGACCTCTGAGGAGGGCGGCCGGGCTGGCAGGGGTCCGCCCGTGCTTACCCGTAGTAGCGGAAGGCATTGATAATCTTCCAAAAGTGCTCGCGCTCCAGCCGCTCCTCCTCCTCCTCCGCGCTGTGCGCCGCTTCCGCCGCCGACAGCGCCGCGGCCGCACCCAGGCGCCCGGCACAAAACTGCACCTCCACGGCCTCGCCACCGCGCCCGCCGCCCTCGGGCCGCTGAGAGGCGGGCGGCGGAGGGCGCCGCCGTCTCTGCATCGCTGCCGCGGCCCGCGGCCTGGCTCGCCTGCGTCTCGCCGGGACTGAGAACGTGGTGGCGGCGGCTTTGCGCTCCTCTAGACGGCGCCCGCCGTGGACATGCCCCCAACCCGCGGCGCGCTCCGCCCCCGCCGCCGTCAGGCCTACCTCCACGCCTGGCTCCGCCGGGTCTCCAGGACTCCTGGAACGTGCGCGCATGTGCGCGCGAGGGCGCGGCGGAGGACCGCGGCCGCTGGCGTTCATTTGCTGCCGAGTTCGGTAGCGGCGCGCTGACGTCAGGACGGCGCTGCTAGGGGCGTGGCTGAGACCAGGTGGGAGAGAGCCAGGCGCCGACGGGGGCGGGGCCGGGGCCGAGGCTGGGCGGGGCCTGTGCGGCTGGCACGTGGGACCTTGGGCTGGCAGGATGGGTGAGCGAGCGTGAGCGAGCGTCTTGTAGGGTCCGCGTACCGCCGTGCTAAATGGGACGTGGGCGGTAGGACAGGAGAGAAAGGGTAGAAAAAGTCGGCGCTGGTGGATTGGCTTGAGAGCTGTAAATTCAGAGAGTCAGAGACTCAGTTCACTTCCTGAATGAATAGTTATTAATTACATACGGAAGGGAAGAGGGACACACAATTGTCTTGGGTCTGGGAAAAGCCCTGATCGCAGCTGGGTGCAATATCCTGCGCCTGTAATCTCAGCTGTTCCGGAGCCGCAGGCGGAAAGATCACAAGCTGGGGCCACACTAGGCGACTTCGCCAAACCTATCTCAAAACGAGATGAAAACAAAAAATAAACATATGTAAAAGTCCTAATTCCGCTTGAAAAGACCAAAACACCCGCTGGCGTGACACTAAACTTTGGCAGTCCAGGGGCCGGACCAACCTTGCTTTTCTTTATGCCATATCTCTGCTCACAGCGCTAATAACACTGCCCTGCCTGCACTTAATATTATTGCTAGACAACAACTCATTTCATTTTGTTTAACACACAGCTTAGCAAAGCAATCATAAAATAATAGTCAAAAAGAAAGATTGTCTAATTCCACAAAGTGTTGAAAAATATATGTAATCATATTTAAACTGCCCTGAAAAGATGATAGTGGTTTCCTAAAAACTGAACATGCACTTACCATACAATCTAGCAATTGAAATTAGACTTTCATCCCAGAGAAAGGTATGCAAATGTGCACACAAAACCTGTCCATATAAGTTCATACCAGTTTTCTCTGGAAAGCCCAGGAATTAAAAACAATCCAGGGGCTGGGGAGATAGCTCAGTAGAATAAGTGCTTGCCTGGCAAGCGCAAGGCCCTGAGTTCAATCCCTGGTTCTGCAAAAAATAAAAACAATCCCCATGTTCTTAAACAGGTGAACAATACACTACTCACCAATAAAAATGAGTGAGTGCTTGTTGTGGTGTCACACACTGTTATGGTTTATGTCTAGTTGTCCTCCCAAAGCCTCATGCAATCATGGGGCGGGGACTTCTAGAGTTTGAGACATGAGTCATGATCCACTAGGATTATGTGTTACAATTGGCTCCTCCCTAGAGTGGGATCAAGGGCCCATCCTGGGGTATGATTGGTTCCACCCTAGGGCAAAATGGGCCCACGTCAGAGTGACTGAGCACAAAGGGACTTTTTAAAGGGCTGTTACTCTCTGCTCCGGTGAGTTGGTGGTTCTGCTGCCATGAACTGGATACCCTCTGCCCTGTTCCACGCAGCCTTGGGCCAGCCGAATATGGACTGAAACCTCCAGCAACTGTGAGCTAAATAAACCTTTCCTTCCTTTATTTTGAGTGTCGGGTATTTGTCCCAGCAACGAGTAAAAGTAACTAAGACACACACCCAGCCACTTGGGAGGGGAGGCAAGAGGAATACAAAGTTTGAGCCCAGTGTGTACAACTGAGCGAAATCCTGTCTCAAAATAAAAAAAATAAAAATAATGTAGGACGAGTATAGGGATCTGTTGCTCTGGAAGGGTGATTCATTCTCCCTGGGGAGAAACAGTGGCAAGAATGGGGAAAAAATAAACAGACATCTGCTGGGTTAGGTGGTGACTCATCGGCCAGGTTGGTGAAATGACCCTCCACCCTCCCCCCCAGCAACAATATGGACATTTATTTATACCTTTCCAAAGTTAGTAACACATGACACAAGGTTGCCTAGTGACTAGTAGCCTAGATTAACCAGTCACAATGCTTATCTGAGGACTAAGGTAGCTTGTCTGCTTTCGGCACTGAGGCCTAGACTCCCTTCACACAGTTGACCAATTTTCCAGCTTCCATGGCTCCTAACATATCCCTTTTTTGTTTTGCTGTGTCAGAGATGGGTGTTCCATGTAGTTGGACAAGCTGTGTTTGGAGAACTCTTTGGAAGATTTTTTTAAAAAATATATTTAGTACAGGATCTA
>PVKN010024050.1:0-14569 GCA_004027915.1 Capromys pilorides
AAAAAACACAAATAAAATAGGTTAGAAAATACAAATACAACTGCAAACACACTCAGCCACCTTATATTTGACAAAATGGCCAAAATATGAGCCCTGGAAAATAGGAGCCTATTTAATAAATGTTGCTGGTAAAACATGCTGAAGCTAAAATTAGATTAATGTCTATCACTATGCACTAAACTATGAACAAAATAGATCAAAGACCTAAATATTAAAATAGAAACAGAAAATCTACTAGAAGAGAGCATAAACAGAAATCTTGAAGATACAGTGAATTTATGAACAAAAACAGCACAGGAAATACTCCAAAGAATCAACAATTATGTCTCATCTTTTTATAAAGTTTCTGTGTGTCAAAATATATCACCAAAACTGTAAATAGAGAAGCTCATGAATTGGGAAAAAAATTTAGCTGACTGTCCCTCAGACAGAGGACTTCTGTAGAATGTATGAAGAATTAACATAAATCAGGCCCCCAAAATCCAAAGACCCAATCCAGAATTGGGCATCTTGTATGAATACACAACTCTCAGATGAAGAAGTACAAATAGCAAATAAATATATGAAAACAAAAGTTCAACATCATTAGTCATTTGAGAAATGTAAGATAAAATAATACTGAGATTCCATCTCACTCCAGAAAGAATAGGTATCACCAAAAAATCAACCAATGATAAATGCTGGCAGGACTTGAGGAGAAAAGAACCCTCCTCCACTGTTGGTGGAAGTGCAGACTGGTACAACCTCTGTCTGTAGAAATCAGGGTGGAGATTCTTCAAAAAGCTAGAATTGAAGGTACCGTTCAATCCAGATATTCCCCTCTTGAATATTTTTCCAAAATAACTGAAGACATCATATCACAGCAATAAATTTGTGCCCATGTTTATAGCAGGGCACAACAGATTGTGCCCTACTATAGCAGGGTTTATAGCAGGGTTACAATTTGTTGTAACTAAATCTTGGGAACAACCTGGATGCCCATCAAGTGAGGAATGAGCAAAAAAATATGTGGTGTTTTTTCCCAATGGAATATTACTCAGCTATAAAAATGTCACTACTGTCTTGAAAATGAAAATCCTATATCTCAAAGAAACAAGGTTTCAGTTCTACAGCCTTAAGGAATTAAATTTTGCCAATCACCTGAGTAGATATGAATGCATATTCTCCATCACAGCCTCCAGAAGTAGCCCAGGCTGACCTGCTGCTTTGTTTCTCCCTTTAAAGACCTTAAGAAGAAACTCAGAAAAGCGTGTTTGGTCTCTGGTCTGTAGAACTGTGAAGCAATACATGGGCACTGAGTCACTAAGTATGTGTTAATATGGTAGCGCTGCAGTAGGGAACAAATGCTCCACAACAGGGCAGAGGCACGTGTAAAGCACTAAGTGCACATAACAGCTTAAAATCCTCACCATCTTATAAAATGAATCCTATTTTATGTAATGAAATGAAGATACAGAGGTTGTAAGAAAACTATTGTAAATAAACTGACATAAGAAGTAAATGATGAAACCTAGATTTGAACCCAAGCAGTCTGACCTTAAACGGTGTAATAAAACTAATGTTGCACTACAAAAAACTAAGCAGGGTGTGTGTGTGTGTGTGTGTAAGAGAGAAAGAGAGGCAGAGACAGAGACAGGGACAGAGGAAGGGGGAGAGAGACAGAAAGACAGAGAGGGAGAGAGACAGAGAGACAGCAAGGTACATGATTATCAGAAAATTGGAGAACTGAGGCCAAATGCTTCCATCTAACATCTTATCACTAAAACTAACTATTTTGGAAATGATTTGGTTGTGACATTGTGGTTAACTTCCCAGGAGTGTTTATCATGACATTCATGGACAACATATGTATTCTCCTGTAATAAAATGCATCACAGCACATTATGAAAACAGAATCACACACATATACACACAAACACATGTAATGCACATATATATATAGTTTATCAATCTGGCCAAATTTCTTAGCTTTAGAGGAAGGGCTTGGCACAGGCTGCCTCGGGGAGCTGACTGTATGGCCAGCCCGTGCAGCAGGCCAGACTGTGCTGGGAAGTTGCCTCATGCTGTTGAGTCATGCTATTCATAAAAGATGACATAGAAGCAGTGCCATTGTCTTACTGTGCAGTAGCCACTTCCTGGCCTTAAGTGATCGGCTGTCCCACATCCATCTAGAATATCAAGCACAGCCTCATCAAAGGCGCGTGTAATTCATGGATAACCAGGCACTGCTATGCTTCCCTCAGCTCAGATGCAGTTAGATGAGTACAGGAAGTAATAAAAGGGGTTTCACTAACAGCATTTGCCTCCTGAGCTGTGACTCTGGAGGAAACACAGCCCCACTGCTCTGTGGTCCCCATGTAGTGTGGAGACAGAAGGCTGACACAGAGAAGGAACTCCTGGCCACCTCGTGAAAGGGTATTCTCAGGAGATTCCTCTCAGAAATCTCAAATTTGCCTCAAATAAATCAGTAGATATATTTTTAAAGATATTTAGAAAGCCTGTTGAAGAAAGCAACTTGTCATTTTCATTATAACTGGGAAGCTATATATGCATCTCATGCATATTCTAGTGGCAGGGACAGTCTGTGAAAAGATCGTGTAAGTCAGAACAGTTTGTACAAAAGTAGTTAGATAAATTTTATATGGGGAAAGCAAAAGTAATGCATTTGGTAATAAATAATTCAAAATACAAGTACAAAACAAAGAGTTCTGAGCTGATGGTTATAATGAAGAATAAAGAGCCTTCAATGGGTGGAAACTTTTCATGAGGCTTCCAGCAGCTTTAAAAGCCAGCCAACGCCAGATATAATTGGTCAATCTTAATGCATGAGGGTGGAATGCACAATCCTGATTTATATGAAATTATGGTGCATCTACACGTGAGAGGTAACAACAGCAGCCACTGAGGCATGCTGCCCATGAAGGGGATTTGCTGTGAGCAGCGTCCTAAGGCCAGACTCCTAGACCAATGGCACAGCACTGCGCTGCCTCCAGAATTTCCCACTGCTGATCGCAGTGCAGCTTCTCTGAGGCAGCCATCCCCCGCCTGCAGCCTTTTCGGAGCCACACCTTCTCACATGTTCTTCCCAGCCATCCTCCTCTTTCCTTATTTCTCATTGCCCACGTCAGAAATGGGCCAAACATCTCCCTTCTGCCCTTTGTCCTTTGTGCGTATTTCTCCCTCTGTTGCACATCCGAATCTTCCTCCTGGATGACCTAAATTGGCCCTACTGGTGTCAGAAGTGATCTGATAAAACACAGAAAATGAACTTTTACCGTAGATTCCTTACTATGTGGCTAAAAGATGAGAGAATGGCAGGGAAAAAAAATGGTGATCTACTGCTAAAAGATTTAGCAGTGGTGACCAAGGGAAGTGACCCTGGAAAGGAGCTCTTCTGTTGGTGCAAAGATGAGAGCATTTCAAACTGAAGATGAAAAAATATGGACGGGGCTGTGGGGCTGGTAGCTTGACACTAAGGTGCACAGACTCCTATCCCTGCAGAGGAGCATGGAGAAACTTCATCAGTCAAGAGCTGAATGCCAGATAAGTGACAAGTGCTTCTTGGTAGCTCCTTGCTTAGTGCGAACACAGACACAGAGGAGAAACAAGTACAGGGCCAAGCACTCAAGAGATAGAGTCACAGAGCTCCCAAATCACTTAAATAGCCAGGCACAGCAGATCTGTGGTGCTAAGGCCCAGGCTCAGACTGAAAGGATTTAGAGCACTAGCAGAAGGAATAGGAAGAACTAAGTGTGTGCTACAAGGCGGGCCCTGTAGGTGACCGTGGGGCTTTCAGTGGCTGCCTTTACCCTGTTAGTTGATGTCACTTGCAGGAGGCACTGTAGAGACTCCTCTTCAGCAAAAGGCTCAGCTTACAGGCCTCCTCTAGCACCTCTTCCAGCTGCCACACTGAGCCTGCAAGCAGATCTCAGCACGATGAAGCAGAGATGGGTGGCGTTCGGTAGAGCAGGGAAGACGCCATACACCAAGGACTAAGAATGAAATGCGCCAGTTGCTGGGAGCAGGGCGGGGATCCTGGGACTGGATCTGAGGGGGGTTAGCTCTCAGAGAGCCTGAATGAAATATTAAGTGGACAATATAAGTTGTTAGCACAGGGACATTTTTGGTGACATGAACTTAATGTCCTACCAAGAACCCCAGAATACAGAATAAAAATCAGCACTCCCAGCAAGATCCTCAGAGGCCCAGAGAAAGCACTTCTCCACGCAGAGCAGAAATGAAATAGCTGGGTTGGCATTGTTGAGAGCAGAGGTCATACCTAAAGGATTCTAGGATGCGGACATGAGCAATCAACATCTGCAGACTGTGCTCTCCATGGAGACCACAGAAACTAGCATTTACCTAGGTGCACCAGGAATATATTCATAAAAGGGACATCAGACTCACTAAGTTCAGTTGTAGCCACCTGTGGAAGTCAGAGCTGATACTAGGGGAAGAGGTCACTAAGTCTGATTCATTAACTGTCACAGAGGCAACTGGGGCCAAGAGGTGTCATTTCACACCCAGAAGCCATGAGCCCCAGTGATCATCATAACTAACAAGGGGGTTAACCTACAGAGACGTGTGTGGATGGTGACTAGTCTATCACATCCTGAGGAACAAATTGACAGTCACAAGCATACTGCTTCATATCTAGCAACAATGAAAGAGCAAGCCACCTCTATGACTCATGTCCTGAGAAAGCCTGGACTTTCTTTACAAAATAAAAGAATGTAGTTAGTTCTACCACAGAGGAACCTACATCCATTTGCTCAGATGACCACATGCTGGAGAAAGGAAGTCATCCAGCATTGTAAAGACTATTGGCCCTTGATATCCAGAGGCTGAAATAATCACCTTACTAGAGTGAGGTCCAAGGTATTAATGAAATCTTCTCTAAAATCCAACTCGAGTAGAGTCACTGAGTGCTCAGACACACCACGTTGCAATTTCTCCGAGTGTACACCTGGACTTCAAATTAGAACACTTTCCCAAGTGTAGTAAGCACTACGGTAGCTTGAGAAGGTTAATGTAAGTTTCTAAAAGTTTCTAACCCTCAGCCAAGATGGAAAACCAAAACCAATATCACATTATGGAAACATAGTGGTAGCTACCTTTATCGCTGAAGGTCAAGGTTGAAGCAGCGTAGAACCCATCCAGTTTGGACCCTACAGAAACTAGAAACATCAAGGAATGTCCACAAGGTGTCCTTGATCACAGCTTCCGAGGACAATGTATCTTCCTTAGTAGAGGAGATGCATGCATTTTTATCTGTTTGGAACCACAAAAACTGGAAATTGACCATATGTGAGAGGGTAGGATGAGGCCTCATTGCCTAAAGCAGTCAAGGTACCTGAGTCTTGGGGGACACAACCTACCTAGATGTTGTGGGATATTGCTTGCTAGGCAACCTTATGTCTTGTAACTTTGCAAAGGCATAAACAAACATCCTTACTGTTATTCTGGGAGACTTTGCCCATCAGGCTTGGTCCACCACCTGACCTCAGATATTATCTCTTGTCTTTTCTGAATCCTCCCACCATTTTCTCCTGGGAACTACCAAGAGGCCAATAGATCCCTACATGTATCATTTTAGAAGGATCAAATGCAGTCGTAGCTACCTGGAATGAAGAAGAAAACGTTCATGTATAGGCTGAGGTCGTCCTACCCTCTGACATAGTATCATCCAATGAGCTACAGCTTGTCTGTGAATCCCACAGGAAACTACATTGATTCATTACATCAGTGACTTCATGCTTATCAGGCAGTTGAACAATGTATGATAGAGCACTGGGGACATTGGTAAGATATTTTCTTCCCTGAAGAACATGGAAGATAAATTCTTTAAATTCCAGAGACACCTCATGTTGGGGCCATTTTCAAGAGTCAAATAATCAGGATCCAGTAATATCTAAGCTAAGGTAGAATATAAATGGCTGTGGTTTTCATCCTCAATTATAAATAGGAAAGCGTGAAACCTGTTGAGCCTCTTCACAGTTTGGAGGCTATGTACATCCACTCTTGGGGATACTTTATGGCACATATAAAAGGAAACATGGAAGAGAGCCAGACGGAGCGGGCTCTGAGAGGAAAAGACTCTGCAGCTGGTCAGGATGCAGTGGAAAGGCCTGTGGTACTTGCTATGAGTTCCAGTAGACTCAGTTGTATAGAAATGATCCAATAACAAAAAATATTGACTCTGGGGAGATTTCTTGGTGACCTAAGAACCTTCCTGCCAAGTGTAAGGACCTAGGTTCAACCTTCGATACCACATAATATGCTGATCCAGGAACCATGGGTGGCCATGCTGGCCACGCATACCCATCATGGCAGCGCACACCTGTAACCCCATCACTGGGGAGGCTGAGACAGAAAGTTCAATATAAGTCTGAGCTGCTTACTGAGACTGTGTACCAAATAAATAAATAAATAAATAAATGATTAAAAACACTTTTTTAAAAAGAAAAAGATATTAGATGAATTTTATGGTAAGATTGTGAGGGAAAATCACAATGTGGTAACCTGAAATTTCATGAAGATGGATGACATAATCATGTGGACCATAGCTAGTTATGGAGTGGATAATTACAGATCCTCTATAAAACAACTTCTACATGTTAGTTAGTCCCTCACCTCTGGAACACAGAGTAGCCACGCATTCAAAGCAGCTCCTGTAAGTCGTATATTGTCAGATCTACCAAGTTGTAAAGTTGAGCAAACCCAGAAGTGGCCCATCATAAAAGAGACAATGCTCAAGGAGGAACAAGTGGACATGGAGAACAAGAGTAGGCTTAACGTTAGGCAGCCAAGGCCCCATGTCAGACATTGTGGCTGCACCAGTGCCTCGCCTGGCCTGGCTCACATGACCACATGCAGATGGGTTATGAAGAGCAGAAAGAAGAGAAAAGTCAAAGCATGGATTATGTTTTGGGATAGCTTGTGATGGGATGCAAATCTCAATACAATAAGCACTGCATTGAAACTACATTCAAGGATGCAGTTGGACAGCAAAGGAAAGAACACATATTCCTAATAAATGGAACTGTGAGTAGTTTTGATATTCTTTTGTATACAAGGAGCAATTGGTGAAGAAAAGAGATGTATGAAAATTCCTGGGAGTAGCTAGTAGTCTGTTTAGCCTATCAGTGGCCTGGAAGGAAAGGGCTGGAAGATTAGCAATAGTGATGCTTTCATTAGAGACATATGGTTGAACATATGGGAAGAGGCTTGAAGTGTGAAGGTTTGTGTGCCACATATTAACATCCACTAGAAAGCAGCCATTATGGAAGAAACATTAATGAGTTAGGTAGAAAAATAACTTAGCTGATCAACTTTAGGCAGCTTAGCTACTGGCCACCCAGAAATGGTATGCTGGACCTATGGACAGACACCAGAGGGACAGGGTCATAGACTGCACAGAGCTTTGCTGGGCCCCCAGCTTGTAAAGCTTCACCCAAGGGACCAGCCAGTCACGGGGTGGCAGTTTGACTACATCAAGTAGTCAGCGGACTGACAAGCTGCCTTTACATAGAAGTACTTATTTAGGGAACAAGTTTGTTTTTGTTTTGCCTGCCCATGTATCCCAAGCCAGATGCACTATGCAGAGTGCCTGATTAGATACGAAACACAAGCATCAAGCAGGGGTCTTTGGCACTGATGGGTAGGACAAGGCCGTGCCTCTTTAGCATGATGAGGGCAGAGGGGGCTGTGCAGAGAGGGCTCTGGGAGAAACCAGGGGTGGGGGGGGTTGTGTTTGTGCATCACGTGATACTGTCCTTTTAAAAAAATTACATATTTATTCATTCATTCATTTATTTGATACAAGGTCTCAGTACACAAGTCAGACTCAGAGTGATTTTCCTGTCTCAGCCTCTCCAGTGCTGGGAATACAGGGTGTGCCACCACACCTGGTTTCAGGGCCAGCATGGCGCACCTGGAGTTCTATGTGGTTCCGGGGACCAAACTTAAGTCCTGGCACCTTCCAGGCAGGTGCTTATGCCACCAAGCTGTCCCCTCAGCCCATTACTTGATACTTTGTTGTGGACAAATGGGGCAACTCTGGCCAAAAAAGATATGGTGATCAGGACTCTGGTGTGGAGATGTGGGCCACACTGCCATGTTAGTCAAGGAAGCCTGTGAGTTATGAAGGACATTTAGAGTAATGGTGAAAGAGGTGCACTGGTTATAATTTGAAGTTAAATTCAGTGACGGAAGTGTTGGCTATCCAACTAACCTCCCTCTTCTAACTTTCTCTCGAAGAGAGAAAGGTCTACAAGAACTATAGTGAAGCAGCTCTCCAAATACACAAAAAGTGGAGCTACAGCACACATGGGATAGATAGTGAAAGCCACAGAGTGAGCCTCTGCTCTCTCTAAGAAGTCAATGCAGTAACAGCTTCCAGCTGTTGCACATCTGGGATCCATCATAGCATTCACACTAAAGCCATGCTTCCTAGACAGCTGCTGGCCAGGAACCAGCAAGGTGGAAAGGCCAGAGCTCGCCACCCCTGCCCCATGGGAGCTCCTCTAATGAGTGACCTCTGCTCTGAGAACTGAGTGTGAGTCTTTCTCCACTGTACTGCAGTGTGAAGCCCCAGATACTGCATCGTCATTCCCCTCTGTTACAGGTATCATTTACACCTGTCAAGAAAAAGACAATGAGAAAGAAAGAGTCGTGCGGACCACGAAAGGAGTAAAACGTGACTGTTAAGGTCCTTTAGCCTTTGAGGAGATGTGAACGAGAACTCTAAATTTATGTAGAATGTGAATGCATTTTCCAAACACACACAGCGTAGGCTGATGTTATCTGAATTTGAACACTGGCAAAGAGAGAGATAGAGGAAGAAAGGGAGAAGGGAGAGGTGGAGAGAGACAGAGACAGACAGACAGAGATAGAGAGACAGAAACAGAGATAGAGAGACAGAAACAGAGAACAATCGGAGGACTGAGATACAGGTAAACTGAAGAAGCAGGTCTCAGAAAAATCCCTCAAGTCAAGTAACTAACCCCCTCAAGATGCCTTGGGAATGAAAAATGACAATAGGTATAACAGGTATTGTATTATATAAATGACAGACTTTGAAGATAAAGTAATACAATAATCTCCTAAAAGTTTTTGCAAATTAATGGGAAGCTATAAATTTCTAATAAGAAAGTCTGACTTGTTCCCTCATATTATAAGTTTTGACATGCTTTTAGCAAGATAATATTGTCTCCACTGGGCCATGTGTCTGGGCTTGTTGAATGATCTACAACCATTTTTATTTTTATGTTGAATTTTTTTAATGTAAATGCTATCAGAGTCTCAGTATATCTCTATTTTTAGAGCAATTTATAACACAGAACATAGTTTTAGTTTTTCTTTGAAGACATGAATATACTTAACAAGATCCCACTGTCATTTAATCCTTGGAATTATTTTAAACAACAGCTAAAAGTGGATGAAAAAAAAAACCGATGGCTTTAAATAAACACTCATTGTGGTTATTTTTGTGTTGGATGTGAGATTAAATAGGGGATTGGTTTTTCATAGCCCATAAAAGAGTTTTCAAGCAATAACAGTTATTTGTCCCAGTTTGGTCTAAAGCGTAAGTCACGACTTAATTTGGCACTGCAGAATATTTTATAGCACATTTAAAGGGCATGAAATCTAACAGGAGCTCCACTTATTTTGTTTCTTCTCTTGCACAAGCTCTACTTGATATTGTAGTAGTTTTATTTGGGAACCACATATCATGTACTTGTATCAGTTTCCTCTCCACTACTTTTCCATCCTGTGAATACCTAATCATTCCAATTTATTTTTAATTTCCCCAGAAAGCTGCAGGGACAAGCTTGGCACCCAGTCACTAGCTCTGAGTTGTTTGTGTGGATGATCCAGTTTGGGCTCGTAGCTTCTTCTGTATCTCTGCTGAATTCTGTGGGGCATAAAGAGAGACATTATGCTCATGTGACCCGATGCAAAGTCGCTGAGCTCTTTGGAGGTGTCAAACTCAGGGCCTGATCCTTGATTCTCCCCTCAACTTGTAAAAATAAACAGCCTGATCTCCGGCTTCTCCAATTGCACCAGTCACAAGACATCAAATGATGCCTTTGTTCTTAAGCAGCATTCATCACTGGAAATAACAGATTTAGCCTCATCTTCACAAGGCAGACTATTTTAGCCAAACTATTTCTACAATTCCCAACTCAAAGATATGGTTTTAAGTTTCTGAACAGCAGGAAGTGAACTAATTTTTTTCTTTTTAATGAACGATGTTAAGAGAACAGCAAGACCTTTCTTTATTCACACTCTATCCTTGAAGAAAAGTCTAAATGAGAATTTCAGGTAAAGGAACAATATTAAGACATTTCAATGAGATGCTTCAACACCAATAATGCTCACTTCCTCTTCAAATCTTTGAAATCTAATGGTACAGACAAAATACACGCAAACCATACAGAGTTCAACTGAAGGCAAGCAGTGTAGAGTTGGCTTTAAATATCAGCGGGCATTTGGAACAAAGGAGAGATTGGTGATCAATGTAATGAAAGAAGTTTAGAGAGAGAGAGAGAGAGAGAGAGAGAGAGAGAGTGATGTTTAAACTCAGGTATGAAGGATGAGTGTAGAATCAGGTACATAATGAAATGGGTAAGAACAGTGGCTCAACAATGGGATGGACATTAGCAGCCAGGTGGGGAGGGGCTGAGAGGTAGGGTCACTTATCTTCCTCAGCATCACTGAGCTTTCTTCAGCTATCTGTGAGCATCGGTAGTAATTGTGTGACCCACTGCATTGTTTTATGTGTTGTTTAATTTTACAAAATGGGATACCAGGGCCAGGTAGATAGCTCAGTGGTTTAATGTCTACCTGACAAGTGCAAGGACCTGGGTTCATTCCCTAGTGCCACGTGCTGTGCTGGCCCCAGACACTGAGCCAGCCACCAAAACCACACACAGTGGTGCATGCCTATAATCCCAGTGCTGGAGAGGCTGAGACAGGAAGATCACTGTGAGTCCAAGCTGCGTAGCAAGAACATGTAATAAAGAAATAAATCTTTGCAAAAAAAGAAAGAAAATGGGATATCATATATAAAGTCTTTAGCCATGAAAGTTCACTATTAGGTTTAGTCAAAGAGGTGCACTATATTGAAGAAAATGAAAATAAGTTCACAAGCATGGGATGGAGCACACATGTAGACCTGCGTAGCTATCAGGCAGAGGATGTGGTCCAGTGGAATCAGGGTCAGAGGGACTGGCAGCCCCTGTGCTAGGAACTTAAAAGCTTGACATATGATTCACAAATCACCCAAATGACATTTAGCATTAGTTACCTTATGCTAAGGATAAAAATTCTTTGGTAAAGGTTCGCCTTTCCTGAACAAGTGATATAGCTCAGCTACTTACCTACTTAGGCAAGGGCAGGCACCTGGGTTCCATCCCCAGTAGCACAGGTACATCAGCCCCACCCTCAGGCACACTGAGAAGGCCACCAAGACCAGGTATGATGGCAAATGCCTTTAATCCCAGTGTTGGGGAGGCTGAAAACAGGAGGATCACTAGGAGTCCAAACTGCATAGTGAGGGCCTGTATCAAATATATTAAAAAAAAAAAAAAAAAGATTCATCTCTCCTGGCCTCATGGTATCTTGCAGGGAATACAAACATTAAAAGATTTTAGGTAGAAAAAGAAAACTACAAAAGTTTCAGAAGTTTTTGTATTATTATACATTCTATAAAAGTTGTTTGTGAAGCTGGGGAGATATCTCAGCGGCCTAAGCAACTACCTGGCAAGGGCAAGGACCAGCGTTCAATTACCAGTACTGCATGCCATGCAGGCATGGATCCCAAGTGCAAGGTGCTTCCCCAAAATGGGGTGTAGCCCCTTGTATCTATAATCTCAGCACTGGGGAGGCTGAGACAGGAGGATCACTATGAGTCTAAACTATGTAGCAAGTCCCTGTACCAAATAATTTAAAAAAAAAAAAAAAAGCTGTTTGTGTTGTTAAAAGTAAGATTTTATCTTCATAAAAATATTTTAACCCCAATTATTACTAACTTGTGTTAGAAGAGGCACAAGAAAATATGTCACATAATTATTTAAGAGGAAAAATAATGCCATCCACATAACATTAATGAGTCAACTTCACAGGCAATTTAGTTAGGAGTAGAAATCCAATACACAATTCAATCAAAATTTTGATACTGGAGAAACATGGCCTCAGTTCTTGAAATTCCTTTCACGCCTACAATAAACATCCATATTTTGCTCCAACTTTAGGCTAGCTCAATCAGTGTATTCCTATTTTTGTTGTTATTTCTGTTTTGTTTGGCTTCCACTTACACGTTGGCCTTGTAGGACCCTAATGTAATGTCCTCATAGCATTGCCTTGCCTTCCTCCCTGTAGCCTTTCTTTCTTTTCTCATGTCATCTAACTCCATCCAAAACAGATCTGAGCTTCTGCTATGATCCCTTCATTAGAACGGTCACTGAGCTGGATTTTATTCTTTCCTAGAATATTATCTACCTATCAGTATGAAGATAAAGGTAGAGGTACCATAGGCTAAATAATATACAACTATGTTTTATTTATAACAGAATTCTATCCATCCCAGGTGATTTATTCACATAAGTGACATCTTTCAAAATAAATCTATACATGAGTCAGCACTGGCTAGCTTATACACAATCACAAAAACACTAGGTTTTCAATATCTTCACACAACGCAATCAATTTCTAATTTTCCATGCAAACTGACAGTGAAATATGATATGCACTAGTTACCCAGAGACCCAGTAGACAAAGCCTGTGGCTTCTTATGGAGCTACAGTCTCACAAGAGCATCAGGTTTTGGCAGGATAGGGAAGAGACAGAAGAGAATTATATGCATGTTTCTTTCTGTGTCTTGGCTCAGAGGTGAGATCGGGTACATCACTCTCATTTTCTTGGTCAGAACGTGTGATATATTTATTTAACTTTAATGAGACAAAGACATGCAATACCTTCATGCTCCCAGAATTTGATTTGAGGACCAGAAATGTTAATGAGTAATATCTATTATGTCCTAGGAGACAAATCAACCCACCACTTACGACCATGCTCCACCGAATGCCATTTATTTGCAACGCAGACTTCTGAAATGAACAGAATTGCAACATTTAACCATTCTCAGATTGCTCATCACAAAGCAATTTTCTGTCAGCTTCACTACTTTAAACATTGACAGCTCAGAAACAACATTCAGGCATATTCTCAAACAGCTACCATAAATATGGAAAATATACATAGTTCTCCAGCCACTTTTAGTAGGAGTGTCAACTTCAAAAGACAGGCCAGAATTTTTACAAATTTCAGGGAAGATCATGTTTTCTAATTTACCTCGAGTGATGTCAGCAGACTTTTTGAGTATAGTTTCTGATTCTACTCCAGCAGAAAAAACATCTTTGTTTTAATGTCAAGATTTTTTTTTTTTATACTAGGAATTGAACTCACAATCCTATGCTTTCCAGACAGGTGCTTATTCTACTGAGCCATCTCCCCAGCCCCAGACTATTAAGATCTTTGATCCATGTTTTACTTCAGTCTAATACATGATGATATACATGACTGTAGTTTTACTCATCAGCATGTAGACAACCAGTGTTTTTTATCACCACTTATTAAAGAAGCTACCTTTATTCCAATAAACCTTTTTGGACCCTTTGGCAAGGATAAGGTGACTAAGAGTACTTATAGTTGTATCTGCATCTTCTAACCTGTTCCACTGATTCTCAGGTCTTTTTTTTCAGTATCATGTTGATTTTACAATAGCTAGGGCCAGGGATATGGCTCAGTGGCAGAAGCACCTGACTGATTTTACAGTAGCTTTGTAATATAATTTCAAGTTCACAATTGCTATGCCTCCTGCCTTCCCTTGTTGCCCAAAATTGTTTTTGCTATTCTAGATCTCTTCTGTTTCCAAATGAATTTTAGGAATATTTTCTCTAGTTCTGTGAGGTATGCTAATCTATTTTGATCCAGGTTCCATTAAAGTCTACAGTAATTTCGTAATGATGGCCATTTTCACTATGTTGGTTCTTCATATAAGAAAAAGTAGGGAGAAATACTAAAAGCATAGGTGTAGGCAGAGAGTTCATGAACAAAGCTCGAACTCCATGGGAAATAACTCAAAGAATCAACAACTAGGATCTCATAGTATTAGAAAGATTTGCACAGCAAAAGAAATCACCAATAGAGTGAAAGGAAAACCCACAGAGTGGGAAAAAATTAACCATTTGTCCTTTAAACAAAGGACTCCTACCTAGAACATAAAGAGTCAGAACCCCCAAATTCAAAGGCCCAATCCAAATGGCCATCTGAGATGACTATGCACTTCTCAGAGAAGAAATGCAAATAGCAAGTAAATATATAAAAATACATTTAATAGCATCAGTCATTCAAGAGATGTGAATTAAAATAACACTCAAGGTCCATCTCACCCCAGAAAAAAATGGCTGTTATCAAGAAATCAACCAATACTAAATGCTGTTGTGGCTGTGGAGGGAAAGGAACACTTCACTACTGTTGGTGGGAGTGTAGGCTGGTAAAACCC
>PVKN010024051.1:0-14569 GCA_004027915.1 Capromys pilorides
ACAGATTTGACAATAGGTAATAACTATTGTTAATCTGCTATTATTGTTTTGAAAATCTGAAACATATCTATTGTTATATGTTACCCTGTTTCTGTCTTTTGTTTCTGCTATATGGTTTTGCTTTTATTTTTACTCTTCCAAATAGAATTAAATTAAATTTAAAGAAATAAAATAAAAGAGAATACTGAAAGTACCACCATCCCACTGGCTTCTTTTGCTAACAGAAGAAAACATGGAAGTGTCCTTGGCCCTCCCCGTCTCTCAGCAAAAGTCTACTCTGTGGCCTGCTCTGGCAAACACAGTCAGGTGCAGGGACCAGGGTTCATCCCAGCCCCACATGCCTTACCAGACCCGCCCTTAAGGCAGCCTGAGCCAGTCAAAAAAAAGGTCTACTTTGTGTTGAACATGTACTAAGCCTTCCTGCCACCTTGCTCTGGTTTTACTTTCCTTATTTTATATGGTGTGGTTGAAAAATACAGTGAACATTTAAATTTTTTAATTATTACAGTAAAAGACAAATTAACACTAGTCCTCCTCAAAATTCTCCCTCTTACTTTAAACACACCCACTCATTCTTGCACTTTCTGAAGCAGTCCTGAAAATCCGCTGTTGTCAGAGTCTGGATATGCTGTCATGGCTTTCTTGATGTCCTGAGTTGATTAAAAATTCTAATCTTTCTTGATCCCTTTCACTTTTAGGAAGTCCTATGGCACCAATTCAGATCCAATAAACAAGGCAGAAAAAGAAACACTATTATGTTTCACAAGCCTCCCTTTTTGTTGGATAGTATTCATCGCATTCATCATATTTTTAAATACTCTTCATAAGTGCACTCACAAAAAAGGATCTCCAGAACTGCTTCAGAAAGTGGCAAGAGCCATGAGACAGATGTGTAAGGGCAGGGAAGTATTCTGAGGCAAGGTATGTTTACTGTAATAAACTTTTAAATTTAAAATGTATTGTGTATTTTAATCACATCTCATGGCCTTCCCTGCTCTGACTCAGCTCTAGTCTGAGATTCCCTCCCAACTTTCTCCCAACTTCTCCTGGATGCCATATATTTTCTGTTTTTTAAATTGCTTTTTCTTATTTACTATTGCATATTTTGGTACACAATGATTACATTCATCATGAGGGACTGGCACATGTACATAACACATCTTCATTCTTTTTATTTCCCTTCCTCTCTTCTCTGTGCTCCCTCCCCCAACATGTTTAAAGCACACAAATCTCTAGGGCACAGCTCTCACTGGATCAGTCCTCCCCCTTCTAAAACCTGTTTCTACTTCTGCCATCAGACACAAGAGATCAAAAGCTACAGACACAAGAGATCAAAAGCTACAGACTCATGACTACACTGTACCAGTCTCCTTAACCAGTTTTCCCATGATCCCATCCACACTGGCTAGTCTATTCCTGGTGCTGTTGTCTAAAACAAGAAATCTGATGCAATGACAGCCTGGGTTTCAGGGGGATCCTGGACATTGCAAGCATACTGATCCGTCCAAACTGTGCCCTGGATGAACGCTTCCAGACTTTTCCAGTGATGATAGAGTAATGAGGATGCTGAGTAAAACGGAACAGGAAAAGTCTAGTTTTAGTCCTCTAAATACATAGCTTTACATGAATGGATATCTTCTACCAAATCTTTGTAATCCCTATAGTTATATATTACATTATTTCTCTTGTAACAGAACAAAGGACAATTGCCCTTGCCCGTATCCTTGAAAGTGCAACAATTATCTTTTTTTCTGTCTCTCTGTGAACCACAGATGCAGAGCCCAAAGAGGCTTTGGACATAGGAGGAACCACAAACATCATCAACTTTAGCTCCTCCTAGGAACACAGAGGAATAATAAGACTTGGTCTCCACCCATTCAATGTCCCAAAGCTGCTACTTAAGCAGCAAGTAGGTCAACTCTTTCCATCTCAGCAACTGAAAAAGGCATTAATCGCAACATTATTCATACTCTGCCAAAGGTCTGGGCTCACTGACATTATTATTGTGGGATGATGGATCACCCTGGCCCGGCACATCACAACCAAGAAGCACAAGTCACCAAAAGGCAAAATGTCTTGCAAGCATACTAAGGATGCTGTCAAGAGAGACGTATTGCAGAGAACAGGCAGAGCAACAACACAGAGACAAGTGCAGCGCCGGCATAATACATGTCAAGAAAAGCGCAGGCACAAAGGCATGGGTCAGCTCAACGGCTCTAGAAGCTTTTCAATCAGCTTTCAGAATGAGTCTGCTCTACTATGTTCACCCCTGAAAACAGTGAATTAAATTAAACACAGTTCCCAGGAAGGGTGAATGTAATTGACAGACTATCTTTGAATTGATTTGGACTTATGGGGAAAAAAAAAAACATGGATAAAGAGCACTGAAATTAGGTCTTAAAGATAAACATTTGAGTACTTGAGAATAAATTTCAATTGATATATAGAAATACAACAAGAAAAATAAAACATTGTAAAGTAAGTCAGAACTCAGACAATATATGTAATTATAATTATACAAATATTGTGGCTTAATTGAGTGTGTGTGGGAAGGAGTGTGGAAAAGGAGAGGGAGTACAAGAAACCTAATCTATCAAGTCAGGGAGTCAAGAAAAAGATTCAAAATTGATAAACTAAAGTAATAGTTAAATGAATATGATATTTAAAAGTACAAAATGTTTGCTTCTGTGGAATAAGAGGAATTGCTCCATTATAAATGTTATAATACAATTTGATCTTTTTATCAGAGTATTTAAATAAACAAAAACCAATTTGAAAATCAATAAATATAAAACATTAACCTTCAAAGGACAGGCAGGAAAACAAAGATAATTTTCATAATTATGGAATTAATGACTTAGCAAGCATGACACCAAGAACATAGAGACTAATAATTTGATTACATAATGTTAATGTTCATGAATCTCAAATGTAAAAAAGACTTCTGAATGAAATTAAAACCCCTGAGAAACTGAGAAAACATTCAACATAGATACAAAAGATTAATAAATTTATAAACTGAAGGAACCCTTACCAACCAATAAGTAAAAGAAATATTATAACAGAAAACTGGCTAAGGGAATAAACAAGGAATATAGGGGCCAGTGAGATAGCTCAGCGGTGTAAAGAGCCTGCTTAGGCAAGCTTAGGCAAGTGTACAGTTCAATCCCTGGCACCACATGCCACATCAGCCCCAACCCAGGGTAAGCTGAGCCAGCCACGGAAAAAAAAGTATACTGGAAGGAAGGACAGAGGGAGGGAAGGAAAATGAGAGGAAGGAACCATAATGGAAATAAAGAACAGTAAAAGAGTGATAAAAAGGACCAAGGAGATAGAACTTTTGAAAGGGAAAGGGGACTAAAAGATGGAAGGAAGAGGAGGGAGGGTAAAAGAAAGGAAAGGGAGAAAAAAAAAAAGAATTAAGATGTGTCATGTACATGTGCCAATTCTCCATGATGAATGTAATCATTATGTACTTGAAACATATAATAATTTTTTTAAAGACAAAAGGGAAAGAGAGAGAAGGGGTGGGGAGGAGAGAAGGCAGCGGAACAAGGGGAGGGGAGGGGAGGGGAGAGAGGGAGAGAAGAGAGAGGAATACAAATTGGCAATAATGTAGTGAATATGTAGTAAGAGACATGCAAAATGATCGCACATCAGCAAAGCATAGGTAGTAAGAGTCGGAGGAACAACCAGAACTCCTATGCTGCCAGTGAGAATGCAAATGGAAAAGCCAGTTTGCAGAACTGTTGGAGGTTTATTACAAAGGACACGACTGGATATTCTTGTGTCCTTCTTTTGCCTTTTACTTACTTGTACTTTTTTGGAGATATATACCTTCAATGCATAAATAAATAATTTATTATAGAAAGATCTCTAGGATTGTATCAGGGATTGAACTCAGAACCTTGTATTTGCCAGGCACACACTTAAGTCACTGGGCCATTTCCCCATTTTTCTATGAAAAGTATTTTAAAAACTGAAAATCACAAATCACCCAACATCCTGCCACCTTCCATTGTTCACTGTCAGCACATTTGTGTTTTTTTCTCGATATTTTTTTCAACAAAGTTGGATTCACATCTTTTTCACTTAACATTACATGATGAGCACTTTTTTATGATGTTAAAATATTTTGGAACTAAACTAATATTTACTTGATATTTAATTATATAGATGTATTGCAACAAATCACTACTAATGCATGCCAACTTTTCATAACATTCACTACAAACAAGATTAATTTAAACCTTTTCATATAGGCTACAGGAAATGTACCTCCATAGATGATCTAAAGCCCAAGTGGAAACATGGCAACTATAATTTGATTTTTTTTTTTTTTTGATAAATAAAAGAGTCAAAAGAAAATGAACACTCTTCTGCTTGGTAATTAGAACAGCAAGTCTAAAAATGGAGATTTAATTTCATTAACTTTATATCTAAAAATTATGTATGGCTTTTTTTACTTTGCATATATTTTATTACATAAGGAATCTGTCCAAGAGAGACAAAAAGTAAGTAATACAGAAGAATGTAAAAGTTTCTAAAGCTAAAATTCCCCTCAAGGTTACAAAGCGGAGAGAGTAGGGAGACAGCGTCTGGCTCCCGCTTTCACAGTCACTGCAGTACATTGAGCTCCACAGAGACAGCATCAGGACAAGTGAGAGCAGGATGGGCACTGGGCAACTCTGTACCTCACTGAGGAAAACAAGTAAACATGGGCAAAGGAGATTCTAAGAAGCTGAGAGGCAAGATACCATCATATGCATTCTTTGTGCAAACTTGCCGAGAGGAGCACAAGAAGAAGCACCCAGAGTTTTCTAAGAAGCGCTCAGAGAGGTGGAAGATCATGTCTGCTAGAGAAAAAGGAAAATTTGAAGACATGGCAAAAGTGGACAAGGCTCATTATGAAAGAGAAATGAAAACTTATATTCCTCCTAAAGGAGAAACGAAAAAGAAGTTCAAACAAAAAAGGATCCCAATGCACCCAAGAGGGCTTCTTTTGCCTTCTTCTTGTTCCGTTCCAAGTATTGCCCAAAAATCAAAGCACATCCTGGTCTCTCCATTAGTGATGTCAGCCTCAGTAGTCCTCTGAAATTTTTTAATTAAAGCCACAATGAGATACCATTACATGCCTATTTGAATAGCAAAAATTATGTTTTTTAAAACTGCCCATACCCAGTGCTGACATTTGGGGAACAGGTAGAACTCCTGTGTTGCCAGTGAGAATACAAAATGCAAAAGCCAGTTTGCAAAACTGTTGGCAGTTTCTTATCAAGTTAAATATGTACCTGCCACTATTATCATATTCACATAAAAATCTTTATGTTAATAGTTAGAGTAAAACAGGAGGATCGCAAGTCTGAGCTGCATAGTGAGAACCTGTGCCAAATATATAAAATAAAAATAGTTACAGTGAACACTACACAAAACTCTGGCAACAATTCAATTGCCTCTCCACTTAGTGACACACAGTGCAGCACAATCCAGCAACAGTAAAGAGAACAAGAGAATCCGCAGAATGTGGATCAGTATCAACTTCACTGTGTTAAAATGAAAGAAGCTAGATTCAAACGGTAACATGGTGTTCACTACCACCAGTACACTAGGAAAACTAGGGCGAAACACTGATGAACGGCCTGGCCTGCCAGCTCGGAACGCCAGGGGCGTTAACTACGAAGAGTACCAGGGGAATGGGAGGTGGTGGTGACTACCTGTGTCAAAAATTCATGGAACTGTACATTGTCTGTACATTGTGAATTTTGCTATATGTAAATAGTAATTCAATTCTAAATTAGTATCTTTATGTCAACTTTTAGTTAAGCTCTACATCCGGAAGATCAACCACAATTGCTTCATCAAAGAACACCTGCGTTTCTAGTTCGGCCAAGCTATGCTCCCACACGACTCTACCGAATCACAGGACTACCCTGGGGGGTGGAGGGGCTGCCACTGACACCACACTGCCTGTGTGCCCTCTTTGGTTTGCCGCTAATCCGCTTCCCAGCAAAGCCTTTTCAACTCTGCCAACCTGGTGGACGTCCAAACGCTTCTGCTGTGAGTGTGGTTGACACTCCTTTAACTAGGAGAAAAGTTGCATCTGCAGTCACACCTTCCCTGGCCATCTGCCACAGACCCCACTGGCTAGGAGGCGCGGCAAGGTGGAGCCCTAACCCGGGGACCGCGTGCAGTCAGGCAGCCGCCTCTGGGCCTGATCCCGCCCCCTCAGCCCGCTCCACCCTCTCATTGGCCCTGCCCGGCTGGGACAGACCGCCCTCCACCACGCCGCCGGGCACGACGCTGCTCGGCTGCCTGTCCTCGGGCTCGGCGCGGGGTCTCACCTTCCCCTCGGACTCAGACCCAATAACTAAGCGCAGATCACGGAAGGCGCGAAAGTCAGCTGCTGACACTGAGCGTCGAACCTTTCAGCCCTGAAGCGAAAAGCCTTTCCCATCGCCTCAGCTTCTTCACAGGTGGAAGACGAGAGAGATCCGTAGAGGCGCTAACGCTGTTCCCCTGGCAACCAGAAGCACGCCACTCGCAGTCTCGCGATAGAAAGAAAGGGCTGTACCATCCAGAAATGGATCTGGGGGCTGGAAGCCGGCAAGAGTCGTGCAAAAGGGAGAGAGGTGTGAGGCGGGGGCTTTCTGCTGTCTCCCCAGCTTTTGCGGTAGAGGGCTGAGGAGGAAAAGACAATATGTGGACTTAGGGTGGCCTTCGAATGAGGCCTCCGAATGTGTCTGACTGTGTCCTGTTATTTTGATGCCAGCTCTCCTCACTGAGCTCTGTTTTATCCAGAATAGAATAATTATTTCCTCCTTGCAAGACTGGTGTGCAGCTCAAAGAGATCGTGCATGTGCGGCTTATAAAAAATTTCAGGCATTGTGTAAACAACAACACAAGGCTAGTTTTGCACAGAATGGTCTATACGAAGATTAACTGCTATTCTCACCTTAAAAAAAAAAGTTTCCCTAATTGTCAGTCCATAAAGACTTTCCCCTGGATCCCATAGCTGGTTTTCCGCATCCCTGGTACAATCACATGTCTGCTGCATCTGAATCTGAAGAGCATTGTACAATTAGCAAGCATCCTCACAGCTGTGACCTGGTATCATTATTTAGGTAGGTAGGATGTGTATTTCTTCAGTCTTTCTCAGCAGAGTGAATAAACACAGATCCAGGGAGTTGCCACAAAGAATACTGCTATAATCTACAGCAGTACTAGCTATAAAAACATTGTGGGTGTAAATGCCATCTGTATACTGCTAAATCCTATTTTTCTGTCTCTAATCCAGACTTCTGTCCTGAGCCCCAGGTTCTTTTATGCCTTCTTGGCATTTCCACTTAGCTGTTGTCTTAGTTACTTTGCTTGTTGCTGAGAAAAAGTCCCTAAAACCAAAGTTAAAAGGGGAAAGATTTATTTAGCTTGCAGCTTGTAGAGGTTTCAAACTATAATTGGTTATCTCCCAGGTATGTTGTCTTCACAGAGAATGGTGTTAGCATGGCAGAAAATAGCAAAGCAACAAGGAGAGGAGGGCTCACAAACCTCTTTCTGTACCTTATATTGTATGCAGGCTACACTTCCTAAGGTGAGTGTAGCCCTCACACTCTTAATCCCAGCATTGGGCCATGAATCAGTCCTAAACGCTAGATTCATCCACTTTTGAACCCACCCCCATGACTTCTTCAGACTTCAGGGGTTGGACGTGGACATCTAGACACAAGCCATAACAGATGCATCAGGAGAATCTCAAGGTTAACACATCAATAATCAAAGTGCTTTTCCAGGGGCTGGGGAGATAGCTCCATGGCACAAGTGCCTGCCTGACAAGTGCAAGGTTGTGAGTTTGAACCCCGGTCCTACAAAAAAATAAGTTCTTTTCCACAGTACCCCTCTGCATTCCAGCCCTATCCACTTCAGTAAACGTTAATGATTTAGCCTCAATTTCTCTTCCTCTCACACACTAAACTGTCAACGTCCTACTGGCTCTATATTCAAAAGCTATCCAGAATCCAAACACTTCTCACACTTTCAGTGCTTCCTTTCAGGTCCTTACTGCCATCATCTTTCACCTAGATTTTTACAATAACATAACTGTAGTTTTTGTACAAGGACCCTTCCTTGACTGTGCTAGTTAACTATTTATGTCAATTTGAGTAAGAAACACCCAGCTGACTGGGCTTAGCATACTTCTGAGTGTGACTGAACGATGAACTTACTGCAAATGGAAGCCCCACCCTGGGAATGAATGGCACCAACCACTAAGTGGCAGCCTTCGGGAACTGAAAAACGAAGACAGAGGTCACGTATGCTTCTTTGGAGGCGCTTTCGTCTTCACCATAGCCTTTGAATGTCTGTCTCTAGCCTTGTAGTGCAGCATTCTAAATACAGATACTTCAGACTTCCAATGCAGGCCTTTCAGCTTCCCAAAACAGATTCCCGCAGGACTCTGAGTGGACCAGATTGTTTGACTCTCCTGCAGGCAGACAGCACTCGGGTAATCCACCACACCTGACTCTGTTGGCCATTGCAACTTACCTTATAAATCCTCTATTCTGCCCTTACTCTACTTTTAACAGAATCCTCCATTATACTCTCAGTAGCTAAGCCAAACCATATTATTCCTCTGTCCAGAGCTCCCTATGTTCCCCATTTTATTTAGGATCCCTACAATGCCTATGGATCCAGTCCTACCACCCTCTCAGTGGGAAAGTTTATTCTAATCTCCCTTACTTCATTACTAGTGTGCATTGTTAGTACTAAATTCCCTGTTTTAAAGAATTTCTTCTCAGAATCTTTCAGGAAGTTTTATGTTTTTCTAAATTCTATTTTTTTAAATGAGAAATCAAGAAAATGGAAGGAAGTATTTTGATTCTCATAGGAGAATTAAACCTTAGAAGCCAACATAAAGAGGTTATTGAAGCAATCCACTAAAGTTGAGAAGAAAGCAGGAGCAGAAATGCTAACACTCTGAATCAGAGGTTGAGGCCAACATCTCCCAGGAGCTCTGGGAGAGGCATCGTCGAGGACGTAACCAGTTGCTCATTGCTTGTAGCTGGGACCATGTTACAACTGTGTTCCTGACCCTGTCTGTTACAATTAATCTTCCTTCTAAATTGATATTTATATGTTTAATACATATTCAATGAGCAGCGTTTCTAGAAATGAACCTGAGGTTCAATATAAGCCTTTAAATTGGCAGTTTCCAAATTATGATGCAAAGTTGTGCTGTTAACTTCACTGGTAGAGGAAACTGGGCTAGGGAAGTAGGAGGAGAGTAGCTCAGTAGTAAAGTACTTACTCTTCTAGCATGTATTCAATACCCAGTACCACTAAGAAAATAAAAGGAAACAAAAAGAAAAGAAGGCTTCCTAAATAACAACCAGGAGATTTCTAGAGGACTGTACATACATCTGCTAAAGGTCAAGGCACAGAATGTTCCAATAGGGTTAAATAAACAGCCAAGGACAGTTTGGCAGGACTCTTAGCTGAGAGTACATTAATTTAGTTTTAGGACTTTTTCCAAGCCAATAAAAAGCTTCCCAAAACTGTTCTTTATGAAAATACCCTGCTTAAAAGACAAAGGAAAAGGAGAGGAAAAAAAGGAAGGAAGGAAGGAGAAGAAAGAAAAGAAAGAAAGAGAAAGAAATCTCTCCTGTTCTTGCCATGAGACAATTTTAGGCTGACCTCATTCAGTATATCCAAACCGCAATTCTTTTTTTTTCCCCCAAAAAAATGTTCTTTGCCTTGACATCTGTATCCACTTTCTGTTAGATAACAGTTATATTATTTAAATACTACCCAACATTATTCTCTGTGTTTTCCATTATTCGAGCATTTACTATAAGACTCTCAACTGAGCATGATGGTGTATGCCTTAATCCCAGCACTTGAGACTGAGGCAGGGGATCACCATGAGTTCAAGCCCAACTTTAACTACATAGCAAGACTCTATCTCAGAAAAGAAGTCTTTGAATGAACACTTCTAAAATTCGTAGTTCTTATTTTTTAAACAAATGCTTCAGATAGTCGTAATAACAAAGAATGTGAAGGAGGGTGGCAGAATTCGAAGAATAAAGAACATCCAGGTGTAATGGTACATACTTGAAATCTCTACTACATGGGAGACTGAGGCAGGAGGATCCCGTTTGAGGGCAGCTTGGACAGCATAGTGAGATCTTATCTCAAAATGAAAAAGAGGCGCTCAATGGTAGAGCACTTCTCTAGCATGTATGAGACCATGGGTTCCACACCTGAAAAGGAGTGATAAGCACCTAGAAATGTAGCTCAGGGGGAGAAGCCATGCTCAGTGTTGGGATCAAGGGACTAAAGGTCCCTCGTGAGTGAGTCCCCAAGAAAAAGCACACAGACATCAGCAAACCGGCAAGCAAGCCAGGGTCTTTATTGTCAAACCCTTGTATGTATTGCTATTGTATATTTACGTTCTTGTATACTGATTTAACCATGTAGCATATACACAGGTGCCTATGCTAAGTCATGATTGCACAAGTGTATTCTCCTGTGCACCTGACCACATATCAAGGTCACCTCCTCAAGTATTCTCAGGAACCCTGAGCTTAGAAGCCATCCTGAAGTGGCTCCCCATACTTAGTAATCACAAAGCCCTAGGTTTAAGCTCTAGTACAGAAGGAGGGAAAGGGGCAGAGGAAGAGACAGGGCAGAAGGAGGAAGAGAAGAGGAAGAAAGAGTAACAAGAACAAGATTTTAAGAATGTAAATAAGTTCTGATTTCCTGTTTCAACATCCCAAAGATTAATATCTGTTGGGAACTCTGCTCCTTGTTTTTCTGTTACAACCACACACACACACACACACACACACACACACACATATCCCTCATTGCTCCTGCCTGGAATACAGCTCTCAGTTACTCCCATGTCCAGCTTCCTCTCTTTTCTCAGGTGACAGGTTCCTCAAGAAGACATTTGCTGTAGAAAATAGCCCCTACACACTCCTTAACCTCTGTCCCCTGGAGCCTCTATGTTAGCTTTCTACTCCTGTGACAGAATATCCAAGATAATAAACTTACAAGTAGGAAAACATTTATCTTGGCTCACAGTTCCAGAAGTTTAATTCATTGTAACTAGGCCGTGTAGCTGTGGACCTCTGATATGCCCATCAGAGTGGGCAGAGCACATGGTAAAGGAGACTTATTCACCTCATGCCAACCAGAAAGCACAAGGACAGAGAAGGAGCAGCCAGGGCCTCACATCCCATTAAAGGGAATACCCATAATGCTCTAACCTCCTCTACCAGAGCCCACCTCCATACTGGCTTTAATGTACAGGCCTTCAGAGGACATTTCTCAAAAGTACAACACATTTTTGGGGGGGGATCCGAGTTCAAACTCACAACCTTGCACTTGCCAGGCAGGCACCTGTGCCACAGAGCTATCTCCCCAGCCCCTAACACTTATTTTTAATAAAGGGAAAAACGCTAGTATTTGAAGTCTGATACTAAGTAGCTTGGGATCTTGAGTAAATCCATATATATATATGGATTTACTCCATATATATGGAGTATTACTCTCTCTCTCTCTCTCTCTCTCTCTCTCTCTCTCCCTCTCTCTCTCTCTCTCTCTCTCCATATGGAGAGAGACCATAAATTTCTCCTTTGAAAAATGATGTTGGTATAGTTTTGTAGTTCTTAACTCTCCTACATTTTTATTTCAGAGCTGAACCTGCAATCATATGAATCTGAAGCTCTGGTTTCTGAGACCTTAATGTACAGTTATATCATCTGGAGAATCTTGTTAGAATCTTGGCCAGCATGGTGCATGCCTGTAGTTCATCACTCAGGAGGCTGAAGCAGGAGCATTGCTATGAATTCAAGGCCAGCCTGAACTACATAGTGAAATCCTCTCTCAAAAGAAAAACAAAGTACAGCTACATTACTATCAGGTAACATCCGTGCTCCCCATCCAGCAGCCCTCTTTGAGTAGCTACAAATATAATATCCAAGTGCCCACAGCTATACTTATTTTCTATGAACAAATGCCATTCTTTCCAGTTTTGTTTTTGGTAACACATGGTGTCCATTAAGAAAACAACACATTTCTTGGTGATGTAATGAGAGAAAGAGAACTAAGAAAAAGCAGAACTATAGCAGGATTGCTCATATTTTCACTTTGGTTGCCTTTTAAATATATGCAACATCTGATACTCATAAAGCAAGTGAAAGCAAAACCCAGGTTCGATAGGAACACTCTCCAGTCTTTATAACTTTATATATATTTAGTACAAGGTCTACAGGGTCTCACTAAAGATTGGACTCCTAGTGATCCTCCTATTTTCAGCCCCTCAAGCACTGGGATTACAAGCACGGATGACCATGCCCAGTCTCAGTCTTTGTCACTTTTAGGAACTAAGTCCCCACTGATTACATTTTACATAAAACAACTTATCTTGAATTGTTTGCTATCTCTGTTTTTTCTTTATTGTTTGTTTGTTTGTTTGTTTGTTTGTTTTTATGGTACTTCCTGATACTTCTATTTTGCAAACTACAGAGAGGCTCTGTGTCCCCTCACAGCAAATTTTTGTTTTTAATGCCTAGAAGTGCTTATGTGTCAGTCATGGAGGGTAACACATTGACAACAATTCACATTCAACTGTAAGTCAGGAAGCACTGTATTTTTCATGGTGTGCTTTGTACAGTTCAATCATCTTATGCAAACATAATCTGTAAAGTGTTTGCCTTTCAAAGTAGTTCATAAAAATTTCTTCTAGAGTCAAGATATTTTGAGTTCAAGTTTCCGTGGCTTTATTCCAGGTTGGTGACATATGGCAGCTTTGGCTTTGGAACTCATTTTTGTTTTTGTTTTCAATCTCTCAGTTCTCTTGAATCCTCTTGAGTGAAGTCAAATTTGAATGAATGAGAAACGGCCCCCAGCATGTTCCATCTGGCCTCCAACTGTGAGCCTCTGTGACCCAGTTTCCCTTTTCTCACCATAAGTTTTTACCAAATGCAACAACAAAGAGAGTGATCTTGGCAAGTCTCGCATTACATATTCCACAGATTGGATTAAATCCATTTCTTTCAAAGAACAGTTAATAGGGTGTGCTCTGGGCAGTTTCCACTCATGAATCTGTGCTTAGCATTTAGAAAATTTATTTATTGAATGTTTAGAAGATGCCTTCTTGCTTACTTTCAAAATATAGAGGCAAAGCCAGGAGAATTGCTGTGTCTTTGACACCAACCTGGGCTACATAATGAGCTCAAGTCCCTGTTGAAGGGTCTACTCATCAAGACCCTATTCAAAAAAAAAAATTCATAGGTTAGCAAGATCATGCAGATTTACAATCAAGAAGCAGCATTAGAAAATTAATGCTTCCAAGGTCACTGGGGAACGACCTAGTGGTGGGACTCCAGTCAAGTTTCCAAAACCTGGGCAGGGGATGTACTTCAGCAGCACAGAGCCTGCCTGGAAAGTACAAGGCTATGAGTTTGAGTCTTGGCACAAATAAACAAATAAACATTACAAAACTTGCTCTCTCAATCTTCTCAACCATCTGATTTTTTTCTCTTAAAAAAAAAAAAATAAAGAAAAGTAGATTATTTGCATCCACTAGGTGGTGCTAATTGTCCTCTGTTAAAAAAGTGTAACTGCTCTTATAAAAACCTCTCAGTTTCCTTGGATTTTAGATGTGATTCAAGAAATCACTGAACAAAAATATTATGTACGTTTGAACTGTGCTTCGGTACCTCTTTAAATAGCCATCCAAATTGGGCATGCTAAAATTAAATATCAAAAAATAGAATTTTTTAAGATCTTAGTACATATTTAAAATTTCTACTATTAAATAAGTACGTGATGGCTTTGAGAAACTGATGGATTTCACACGTTTACTCAAAACTGAGAGCCGTGAGAGAAGTCTGACGCCAGTTATCAATTCCGTGTTAACTGCGCATGTCCGGGGGCCCAACACTCGAAAGGGCTCAGCCACAGCGCTGACTTCCTCAGGCAGGGTCATTGACAGGAAATTATGTAAAGCCCCACAAAACAAAAATCAGGCTCAGGTACAGGTACTCTTCATTTTACTTCAAGGTGAAATGCACGGGCCGAGCAAATAGCTCAGCGGATTAAAGCACCTGCAAGCATGCAGCAGGGGTGATCCCCAGGCCAGCGATTCTGGCCTGCCCCCGAGGCACGTTGAGATGGCAGTTGAGACTGGGCGTGGTGAGCGCCTGAAATCCCAACTCTTGGGAGGCTGTAAACAAGGGGATCACTACGAATCCGATGTAGCAGCGAGATCCTCAACACCCTGTAAACCCTTCCCTAAAATACAAAAAAAAAAAAAAAAGTGAAATACATTATATATTTAGTATCTGTTTAGCATCATTTCATAGTACCATTTTTTTTTTTTCATTTTATTTTAAAGAGTAAAAACAGCAGAAACAAATATAGAAAAACAGTAACAAGTAAGAGTACATATAGTTCAGAATCTCAAAACAAGAACAAAAAATTTAACAATGGTTGTATTACATATCTTCATCATCAAATCTTTTTAGATTAATAGATATAGGTATGTAAGATTGGTCATATAATGAAA
>PVKN010024052.1:0-14569 GCA_004027915.1 Capromys pilorides
TCTTGTATGAGTTCGAGGGCACTTTCCCCTGACAGTTTTCCTGTCAGTTGCTCTGCTAATGGTGCTGGACATTCTTGTGCAAAATTACGAACTTTGAAAGATTTCACTCCACAAAACTCAATTTAGGATTTAACATAAAGAATATGGGGGGACAAATGAAATGTAGATTGAAACAGGTTGACATGCTCTAATATTTACTTAAATGAACTTGGTGCTGGAAAAAATAAAAAGGTGTGGAAGGAAGGGAAGAGAACTGAAATGTATTTTGTATGTGTATTGATTCCCTACAGTGAATGTATACATTATAAACTGAAACCATGCACTAATAAAAGTAAATATATATATATATATTTTCATATATATTACAAATATACTAACTCATATATATTATATATATATATATATATATATATATATATATGGGTATATACTAATTTATTCCAAATTAAATATAACTTACTTCTTTGTAGAAAACACTACTAGCTGCTCCGGCACAACATCTTTTTCCAAGATTTTGATGTAGCCTCTACCATCACTTAAGCCAGCACAGATGGACCTTGCAAAGCTGCTAGCCCAATATAACTGTCCCGTGAACCAGTCCAAAGAGATACTGTTCACTGTTGTAAGTTCTGGGGACACAGGAGACTGTGTCACATTTCTGCATTGTCTATGCCTATCTCTCATGAGAACAAAGAACACTTTTGTACATCCGTTAATGTTAGGCTGTATAGTGAGATAAATAGGACCCAAGGAATAAGGCCATAGATGCGCTAAGCTGTCTCCAATGCTCACAGGCTGCAGGGCAAAAGGAGGGCCTGAAAGAGGGTTAACAAAGGGACTCATGAATAGTGAACTTACTTTAGGCAATCGTCAGTGCAAGTCTCAGGGGAACTGTGATAAACTGTCTCTGAATTGCTACCAGAGCATTTTTATATTCCTAGCACCATGCCAGCCTCTTCTTCATGTGCACTCTCTAGTTTAATCCCTACACTTATCCCATAAGACATGTAATAGCGCCTTCATCTTATAGAAAACAAGTCAAAGGGGTTAAGAATTTGCCTGAGGTCACATATCTTGTGCTGGGGCTGAGACTGATGGTTTCCAGAGGCTCCGTCCCAACCTTTTAATGATGCTTGATATTAGCAACTACCCACCCCAAGTTATTCTCTCTCATGCTCCCACAGAGCCAGGTGTCCACAGCCTTATGTCAAGTTTGGCTTTGATTTCTTATGCCTCATGACAAGCAAGTCATAGGAAATGGTCCAGAGAAATTCATATGCTTCATGTTCTGTGTTGAAAATGTGTTACAATTTAGATACAGGATGTCACCTAAAGGCACCTGTCACAGGCTGGGCCCCAGCTACAAGAAAATAGTAGAAACCTTTAAGAAGTGGGGCCTGGTGGGTGTTTTAGGTCAGAAGCACCCTTTGGAGGGGACCGTGGAGCACTGATCTCTTTCTTTCTGTGCCTCCCAGATGCCATCAAGCAAGCATCTTCCTCTACCACACATTTCTGTCATCATACGTTGCGTCACTACAGGGCCCAAACAAAAGGGCCCATCCACTGTGGACTAAAACCTTCAAAAGCGAAGGCCCAAAATGAGAAATGCTTCTTTTTAGTTATCTCAAGTACTTTTGTTACAGTAATGCAAAGCTGACTAACACAAGTAGCTTTAAAAACTATAGTTCTTAGTGCCTACAAGATATACCTGGGTAGAGGAGAACAGGGTTTGGCTTTCCAGAGACAAACACATTTAGGGTCTTGTCCACCCAGAAGTACATGCTTCTTTCCAGGTCGTATGCCACAGAACTAGGTCTTGTTTGTATAGGTATCAGGCTCTCATAGATGCCTGTGCTTTGATCCAGAACACCAAGCACTTGATCCGCTGCTATAAGAATTTTAACATCACCATCTGCAATAAAAGGAAAACACTGGCATGTTGCTTTGAAGGTTTCGTTCATACATTTCCCTTAAACTAGAAGTAGTGTTTCATCCCCTATGCCTCAGTCTACTTCTCCACAATGGCTGGACTAAGTGTACTCAATGATCTAGTTGATACCTTAGTTGTCTCTCATTCCTTCAACTTCACACAATGAATTAATCTTCGAAAATTTACTGCTTTATTTGTTCAGAAGACAGATGTGCCTTTCCAAGCCTGGCATACAGTGGCCAAAAGTGAGTGTTCCAGGGGTAAAAGGCACAAGCCAAATTAGGACTGTATTGGTTAGGTCCCTGAAACATTTAATTTTGTATCCTGCAAGTCAACTAAGCTATTTAATACTGCAGATACTAAGATTAGGCTATGAATATTATAACAGCAGCTTCTTTGTGAAAAGAATAGAGTCACTGCTAGTACTAGACATTGTTTTGTTTTGTTTTTGTATTTTAAGGAAGGGTCTACAGGGTGTTCAGGGTCTCACTACTAGATGGGACTCATAGTTATCCGCCTGTTTACAGACTCCCAAGAGCTGGGATTACAGGTGCATGCCACCACACCCAGTCTCCATTGCATCTCAGCAAATCCCAGGGGTGAGGCCTGCATGGCAGGCCTGGGGATTGAATCCCCGGCCCCTGTGCTGGGCACTTTAGCTCCCTGAGCTATTTGGCTGGCCCTTGCTAGTACTATACTTTAAGATGAATCATCTCTATAATTTCTGCTGAGCGTAGATGAGAGTTAGGTTCTGCTTCTTGTATAGAAACTCACCTGTAACTCGACAGCGGCTGCCATTGTAAAGCTTGTAGCCTTGAACACAGTCACAGGAGTAAGAACCAGGTGTATTATGACATAATTGATCACAGGGACCATATGCCATAGAACACTCATCTACATCTGATGACAGAGAAATGTGAGTTAGAGGCAATCCAGGAACAATCCCTTCTGCATTTTTGTCCTTTTGAGACATTTTTCCAATGTTATCAAAATAAATATTACATGGAAATTGTTGTACCAGATGCTGGAATAGATCATACCAGCTGGCATAGATTTTCCATTCACATGAATGTAACAGCATAAATTCTGACATAAGAGCCAGATGATTAGCTGGTATGGAATACTGAACTATGATATCCTAGTGGCACTCCTGGTATGTACCTCTTACAACATCCAGAATTGATGTCAGAGTCCTCAGCTGACAATGGGGATACACAGAAAAGGCTGAAGCCCTGCAGGCCTAACTGCCATGACTGAGATAAAGTGCACTCACTTCTCAATGCCTTGTGGCAGGAATGTGGCATGAGTCACAAAACGATGGGAAATTGATTAACTGGCTGATTGAGCAGGAAGGAATATGATTTACTGATTGGATTGATGAAGGAACATCAGTCCTCCAAATTCACAGGGCCTTAAACTGGAAAAATACCTTTACATCCCAGAACAATAATTAGTATCTGGTTATAGGCAAGTTCAGTGGCTAGCCAAGTCCTGTAACGGATCAGAAACCTAAGGACACTGCAGGAGTCTGAAGCGGAAAACATACTAAATCCGGAACCTTCTAAGGGGCATGACCATTACTGACTTCATACTTCCAATGAGGAATTAATATGCAAAAAAGAATTAATATGTATAAGTGAAATTATTGACTTTAATTAGTAAAATTAATTATTAAAAATTAATTAAAATACTTAAATATAAAAAACTCATAACAATTATTGCTAAATTCTTATTATAAAAATCCTGTAGAACACAATTTGAGCACCACCTAGTAAATTAGTGTCTTTTTTGACTAGGGAGGTTTACAGATAAGAAGTCATGGGATCAGAGTGCTACTGAGTAGAAGTTCTTGACAAGGCTCAAGGCTATCTATCCTTGAAGCCCTTTGAGTCACATCTTAACCTAAAGCAGAATCCTGTATTTTTTTGTAAGTAAGTGTTATAGCGTTAACAGTCATTTTTTTTTCAAATTATTACTGCAAAGCAAAGATATGCAAAATTTAGTTTAGCCTCTTAGCAGCTTAATCTCATTTTACATAATGGGAGAAATGAGATTTGAAGGATTGGGTGGCTTAAAGCAGGTCAGCTGATAGAAACAGGCAAGATAAACATACAATGAGGTCTAATGTTAGAGCAGGTTCTGAGACCCTGTTAGCATCGCAGTGCCAGGACAAGTGTGTTTCTTCTGTGACAGAAGCCCTTTAAGTTCCATAAGAGAAAGATGCTGAGCTTCACATTTTCCCATTAGGCAATAGTTGCCCTGCAATTCTCACAAAAAGGCCGATAAAAGCATTGGTAAAAAAATGTGGAGAAACTAAAACACTGGCAGAAATAATAAACAGTGAAATTTTTTTGCTTATTCTTCAAAAAAGTTAAATATAGAATTTACAATATGACCCAGAAATTTGACTTCTGAAATAATCTCAGAAAATTAAAGATAGAGATTCAAACATATTTATACACCAATGTTCATAACAGCTAGTTATTACTCACAATAACTAAAAGTCTGCTCTATCAACAGATAACACAAGTGAACAACACATGCTATAGAAATCCAATAGAATTATTTAGCCTTAAAAGCAAGAGAGGAAATAGTCAGGGGAAGAAGTGTTGAAGGGAAGGGAGGAGAATAGTTGCATGACATTACGAGTATATTTGAGACCAATGAATGGTACACTTAACATGGCTAAACTCGTAAAACTTATGTTACACATGTGTCACCATAAGAGAAATGTTTTTAAAAGGCAAATGAAATGCTTTCTAACCTGCACAGCTCTTCCCGTCAGGCTGCAGCTGCCACCCTGACCCGCAGGAGCACTGGGCACCCCAGGCAGTTTCACTGCATAGCCCCTCACAGCCCACATTTGCCACAGAGCAGCTTTTACCTGGGAGAGACAGAGCAGCGATTAAGAGAACAGAACACAGTGGAGATTCATCACTAAAAGCAAGTGGGTGCTAAGTCCCCTCTTTACCTATCCCAAGTATAGAAGGCTAACTGCTTATGGACAACCTCTGACCTCTGACCTAGGCGTGTGGAGCTGTGGGAGTCCTGGGGAAAGGAAGCTACATTTCTTCCTGGGGCAAGAGTCTGGACAATCTCAAAGGCTGATGGCCTTACTGTTGCCTTGCGGAGAGGACAGCAGCCTCTGATCTATTTTCTCTGAAATGTGTATTGACTAGGGTCCCTGTTTTGGGAATTGATATGTTGAGTCATGAGTCCTAATGAATTATCTACATACGACGGAAGCCTATGCTTCACTGGATTTTTATGCTTCTTGAATGTATTATTTGTTTTCCTTTAGTACAAAGATTTTTTTGAAATCTTTAACAGTACTAAAGAGGTACACATGTAAGATCAGCTCTAGGGAGGAAATTAGGAAAGAGAAGACAAGTTGACTGGGGGAAGGACCTCGGTTTTCTCTTTTGCCATCAAGAAAGGTCAGAAAGTCAGAGATGCTGCTCTCCACTTGCTGCAAAATATATTCTTTCTGGGGCCTTTCTCCATTATGTCTTTATAGCATTCTATATTTTATCTTAAATAAATTGTTGCTTCTTGGTCACATTTGTCAAATGATTAGCTTAGCTTCTATTGGTGCAGCACCTTTCTTTGTACTCAATTTGTAAAGTTGTTGTTTTGAATCTTAGAATCTTTGCACACACAAATTTGAACTTGTTGAATACATATTAAAAATTGTCTGCACTGACATTGCACTGTCTGTACTGTCTGCACTGTCTGCATGGGATTCAAAAGCAAAATCTCTACATCAGTCTGATTACTACACACCTCTGGATTTATACCAAAAACAGAAGCAATACAGTTTGAAGTATCTCCATAATGCTACAAAAAGAGATTAGTCTTCCAGGTTTACAGATTAACTGTTCAGGACAGGAAGACCAAAGCCAGGGTCTAGAAATTATAAAATGTAAGGAGACTATCCTTGAAAGATAATCATTAATACACAAACTGTAATGCGAGGATCCTCTCAAAGAGTAGAGCACTATGGTAACTAAGGCATTAAGTTGCTTTATCTTCCCTTCCCACTTCCCACCTCAAGCCAAGCCAAGCCAGTGGCTCCTTACCACATGTGGGGGGTTCATCAGTACCATCTGCACAGTCTGTCTCCCCATCACACATCGAAGATGCTTGGACACATTTGCCTTCATCACATCTAACTGTGCCTTCTGGACAGAAAGCTGTGTAGGAAGGCAGGCAGGTTTTTTTTTCATTAATACTTGTATGGAAGGAGAGAAAAAGATCCTTTTTGAGTGGGTAAAGTGATAATATTTTTATAACCCATGCATCTCAGGGCAGGAAAGTAAGTTATATTTTCATATTTTTTCAAACAGATTTTTAGGGGATTAGGACTTGTGACTTGATCTCAAAAACATCAAGACACCTGGGCACTGAACCTTGGATATTCACTTAAGAGACTGGTTTCTACCTTATTATAAAAATTTAGACCTAAGCTCATTAGATATTTCAGATTCAATTCTAAAAAAAAAAATTGAATGTGGATATGGTTCACCAAGAAGGCAGAGAAACCACTATAGTGCAGTCAAGAAGAGAAATGCAGCATTTGGCAATTCTTTGGTGGGGGAGTTCTCCTTTAACGAGGAATCATCCCTTCTATACTCATCCCATAAAGGTGAGCATCATCTGTCAGTATGTTCCCTTTACAGACTTGTGTTTAGTATTCTATAGATTGGCCATTATTAAACAGTGAGAACATTCCAGGCAATGCTCAGAGTATCCACAATGAGTTTCTATCCAAGCACTGCATTACATTTACACGGATAACTCCATGTGTGCTATGGCTAGGAAACATCCTATTCTTAAATATAGGATGGCAGTCTTCATTGTAGGAATTAAAGTGCATCTTGCATAAAGCATCCCCCACAGTCTAACCCACCCTTACAACACAAGTAGGGAAGCCAGACTCACTGCAGGTCTCCTCATCTGAAGAGTCGCCACAGTGGTTTATACCATCACACTTCCAGCTGTCCATGACACACAGGTTATTCTGGCACTGCCATTGCCCTGCTAGACAGTGGCTCTTGGGACAGTGTGCTTTATGAGACCCATCTTCACAATCCTGAGAGGCATCACAGAGTTCCCAAGAATCTAGGCATTGAGAAGTTCCTGGACACTGGACTTTCTGGTCTGGACATGTTGTCATTCTCTCTGAAAGGCAAGAGTTGGGCTGGTGAGACAGAAGTGCTATAATACAGACCTGCTCCTCCATATAAATATCTATGGTTCGCTTATAGACTAAGTTTATCGAAAACTGAGAATTAAGAGAGACTAACCACTGGAGACTAAATTTTTATGTCAATTTAATAAAGCCAATAATGACTTTTATTTTGAGTTACAGTATTTTGAAAAAATAATGAAACAGGTTATAAAAAGTCTCTTATAATACTAGATAACATCAGTACAATATCTGGGTTTGGCACACAAGGAATAAAGTCTCTAAATGACTTGCTTGCTTCACTTAATACTGTTAATGCCAATCCAGGCAGCTAATAAACAGAGAAGGTGGTAAGGTACTAAGTATAGGTGACACGTACCACAGTCAACCTCATCAGAGCCATCTGAGCAGTCACCAGCACCATCACAAAGCCAGCTGATGGCAATACATGTCCCGTCGTCGCACTGCCAGGCCTGCAGCTGTCCCCCACATGGTTCCTCTGTAGGCCAGTGGCAGAGTTCAACAAGAAGCAGGGAGGAAGATGAGTTCCTTAGCTTTTTACTTACATATTATATATTTTAAAGAGTAAAGAAACAATGATTTTTCAGTTTACTACCTGGGTCAACCCTGAACTGGCTTTCAAGCTTCCTTTGGCAATATTCACAGTACCCCTACCTTACCAAGGCATGATCACTCAAGCCCAACAAAACTTACCTTCCTCAGCCCTATCCCAGAATGCCATTGCCCAGTAAATCTTTCTATGACAACCAAAATATTTCATATTGTTCTGTCTGGATTTGTAATTTACTTTATGGTCAACTTGTAAAAAGTGTTTTTTGGTTGTGTAAAATTTCTCAGTAGAAGGTTGTTCTAGGTGAGTGTGTGCAAAAGAAACTGTAGACACCAGAGCCAGTAAAAGTAAGTCCACTGGGCCCACAAATGTCCTCTCTGAAGGAAGCAGGTCTAGTAATAGTCCTAGTGGTGAGTACTAAACCGAAGCTGTGGAGCTTTTGATGACAACAATGATCCTAACATCTGTAGCCACATCCCTGGCTTAGTCACTGAGCCTGTAACAACCCAGAATACTTACTACATTCAAATAGACCTCTAAAGGTTAAAAGCTATAAGAATGGATGCTGAGAACATGGGCTGAGTATCCCTTATCAGAAAGGCTTGGAACCAGAAGTGCTTCATATTTCAGACTTTAAAAAAATTTGGAATAGTTGCACATATATGATATCTTGGAGATGGAACCCAAATCTAAACCCAAATTTGTGTATGCATCAGTAATACCTTAGACATATAGCCTGAAAGTAATTTTAAGTGTCAATTTTGCTGCATCTGCATCTTTGGCTGAAGTAAAATGAAGCAAGGTGCACATTTTCCACTTGTCATTTGTCATGTTGGTGCTGAGAAACTTTTGGCTTTTGGAGCATTTTGGATTTTCAGACTAGGGATGCTCTACTTATACCTGGTAGTTGGGGCCAGATTCATAACCCAGGCTTTGTTTTTTCTTTTAATGTATTTGGTTGTTACAGGGTCTCACTATGCAGCTCATACTCAGTGATCCTCCTGTTCTCAGCCTCCCCAGCACTGGGATTACAGACATGCGCCACTATGCCAGGACTCTGGTAGGCTCAACCTGCCCTGGGGATGGGGCTGGCATGCCATGTGGTGCAGGGTATTGAACCTGATGCCCCTGCACTTGCCTAAGTTTTCCTAAGCAGGTGCTTTAGTCTGCTGAGCTATCTAGCCTGCCCCCACAATACAGTCTTGCAACATGCTTACCACACTGCTCATCAGTCCCATCGGGGCACTCTTGCTCACCATTGCAGAGCCAGGCCACTGGGATGCATCTGTCTCCACATGCAGCTTGCTGCGTCATGTTGCACTCTCTTTTATCTGCATTGGATATTGAAAAAGTAGGCTGTGGAAGTTCCTGGCCTTGGGGACAAGACAGACCTTTGCAGGCTGAGAAGCAAAGGTCACCTTGACAGGCCTTCCTTCAGCTAAGTCCTAGGAGAGTGCTAGGGGAATGCAGTATCACCAAAACTCATGCAAATTCACTGGTGGCATGCCTTGGTAGCCAGTTGTGGCCTGATGTCAGAGTTGTTGCTGGGGACTTGTGTGTCTCCCTCTTTCCTGTCACAGTGAAGGCACATTCACAGTGTTGCTTCAGAAGACACTGGTTCCTTGCTTCTCCCAACTACACTTATGAGTTCAGAAATCAACAGCAATTTCTGTGAAATGAGAAGCTTACATTGTGTGTCCACCCCGTTATTCACAAGATGTGACACCATGTCTCTTCTGACCACAAAAGGTAGACACTGTGAGCAGATTCAGGACCTCAAGGCAGCCATGCCAGTGCAGCTAAGAGTGAAAGAGGACTTCAGGAAGTGCTTCAGAAAATAGCAAGAACAAAGGACAGGAGTATTTGTATTTGAGATATGTGCATTTACAACAAGAGGGAATACTTTAAGAGGAATTAATTAAAATATATTTTAACTGTAGTAATTTTAAATTTATATAGCCACCACATTTCGTAGTTACAGTTGATAAATGAGCACAAAGCTGCCTGACACCACTTGCAAAGCATGAACCCTTTTTGCTCCCTCTTCTAGTAGATCCTTCTCCAAGGTTCCCAATTAGCGCTGTAGTCAGCCTTCAAAGATTGTCACCATTAGCTGAGTCTCAACTTGAACAAAATTATGCCCTTGTGATTTTCAGTATAAGGATCACATATGCATATGGATTCTACATATAATCTGCAGGCTCATTTCAAACTAAATTTAGATAAGTGCTTCCTGTAAATAGATAAGAAAGTTATTTATACATCATCGCCTCCAAAACAGTGAACAGTATCACGGCCAAAAAAAAAAGGAAAAACCAGCAAAAGTTTAAGACGACTTCAAGCCCTTTATCTGTTCCTGAGGTTGGGGGAGGGAGGGCACATCAGGAGCGCCTGTGCTAGGGCAGTAGCAACCCTGGAGATGGTTTCACAGACTGAAGACCACCCTGTGCCTACCCAAACCCAGCCACAGGCTTCACCCTTGGGAACCTCTTGCCTCAGGCCCTCCGGGTGTCGCACTCAGCCAAACTTGCGTGGGCATCAGTGAGCACCCAGATGGAATCAGTAAGTGTCGCCGAAACTGGCTTCCTAGCTACACTTCGGGCCCCTGCGCCCTTTATTCCTGGGCTGCTTTTGGACTGAGGCACGGCTTCCTTTGAGGCCCTGGCCCTCCGAGAGGCTGTATGGCTAGCTGTACAGGGAATCTCAGCGGACTTGAACTTCGAGGAGAGAAGAGAGCAGGCCTGGGTGGGTATGCCCGGCCTTAGTAGCTGGGTGGAAAGGGCGCCCTTCCCGCCTGCCAGGTGGGGCAGCGAAGCAAAGATGCCGATTTCTTTTGACTTCTTTGTCTGAACTCATTTCTTCTCCACACGCCCGCAAATCTGGAAAGCGGGGAGGCCTCTCGAGCGCCGCTCATCCTCGCCCCCTGCATCCCAAGTACCAGACCACCGTGCAGTGCGGGGCGCACCCCTGGGGAGGGCGCCCGAGCTCTTCGCGGTCTGGCCCACGGCGTCCTAACTACCGGTTGAGCAACAGCAGACCCTTAACAAAGTTCGCTGCAAATCCCGCGACCCCCGCGAAGCATGGTCCCTTCCCCGAGCGCGCCCCACTTACCAGCCCGGGGGCCGCCTGCGCCGTCCCGCCGGACCAGCATCAGCGCAAGGAGGAGAAGGACTGCGCGGCGGAGCATGGCTGGGAGCGGACCGCGCCGAATCGCCGTCGCTGGCTGGGGCAAGTGCGGGAGGGAGGAGCGCAGAGGCAAGGGTGTGCCTGGGGCGGGGGTAGGAGACAGCCGAGTGGGGCGTGGGAGGAACCCGGGTGCGAACTCCTGTCGCGGGCTCTGAAGTGCCCTGCCTCGGAAGGACGTGCGCCGGCCAAAGAAAACCCAGGTGCTCTCTTGTCTGTCTTTCCGAGGCTTTCTAATGGTGAGGAGTGGCCAGGATCCTGCGACCCCACCCCTGCAGTGGGACGGCGGACAATCATCACACTGCTTACCAGTCAGGGCCTGGCTTTGCTTGACTTAGGAGTAAGCAAGTGGGGTGATTGGCGCCCCTGACATTCACACAAATCACCTGGGCTTCTGTTTCGCGTGTCTGGAGCAGGACCTGAGTCTATGCCCAGCACAATCCCTGCTCAGGCCTCTGTGGCAGGTCCTCTGCCCTCACTTTGAAAAGCAAGGGTTTAGCAAATCCACCCCTGCGGAGCTGCTCTCTTTGACCACTGGCTGTCTGCCTTTTGTCTTCTCCACACCCAGGCAAAATCAAGCCTTTCTAAGTTGGAGTCTGCGGACACCAGTCCTGCTGGGATGGTGAGTAACCAACCAGAAGTAATGTCAAAAGCCCTGAAAAAAGGCATTCTCCTTTCAAACAACTGGACACAGACCAGGAGATGAATTTGGTCCTTCTCAATCACAGTTAAATGCAAGCCTCGTGAGGTTTCAGACTTACAGGGCTGGAAGAATTCTGATGTCACCGCACCCTTGCACTACTGTTTAGAACTGAGAGAATGAATGGAGATGAGTTTGTGATAGATTTTCTCAGGGGCACAGTGCATTCTGTGCTCTATCTGTCCTGCTTAGCTACACTGTGACATTCCTTCCTTGCCAGGAGAGGTAAATGTCAGTCTCTTGGAAAAAATGTGATGAGTTAGAATTTATTATGTTAAAATGGCAAGGGATGTTTAAAATTTTTAAGGGTGAAACAGCAAAAAAAAACACTAAAAAAATAGCAACAGAAAAATGGACTGCATTGTCTTCTTAGATTTTATTTGCAATACTATAGTCTAAGAGATTTCCTTTAAAAATCATACTTCTTCATGTACACTATGGTTCCATCAAACTGCACTTGAAGACATCAGAATGCCATATGTTCTGAAGTTTTCTCTAAACTTATTTTATGTGCTTTATTGCATAAGCTCATTAAAAAAGACCTGTCTGGTTCTCCTCAGGTATTATTAACTCCTACAGAAATGTCAATTCTTTGGACCCAGATTATTGTAGATGCTTAGTAGTACTCACTAACACAATAAAGCTACCTAGCATTGTAAGAGTGGATTAGCTCCGCTCACGGGAAGGCATTGTGTCCAGTAGTGTAAATAGTGTGAATGGAAGTCTTGTAGACTTTTAATGTAAGCTGAATGAGATTATATGGTGTCATAGTATGGGCTGCTATAACAACTATAAACAGGATGGTTTCGCTGCCAGATATGCTTTGCATTCTGGAAGTTAGGAAGTCCAAGATTAAGGCTCTGGCTGGAACAGTATCTGTGACACTCTGTTTCCTAATTTCCGGGGTGCTTTCTTTTCACTGTGTCCACTGGTAGTGGTGGAGGGGAAGGTCTTCCGTCTAACAGGGCCCTGGTCTCATTATTTGATTATTCCACAAAATCCCCACTTCCTAATACTATCCCACAAGGTTAGATTTTCAACAAGTGAATTCGGCGAGGCCAAAGCATGCAGTCCACAAGATGTACACATATACATGGCAGCTTTACTACTATCATGAACAGCCCTGGCTGTGAGCAATGTACTAGTAGAGAAGGCCTGAGACATTAGTGATATGAGTAAGCAATTTAAATAATATTTGTCTTTAAACTTTTTATATTTGGACCTCATGTTTTTTTTTGTATTATGGCCAGCTCAGCCTGTGCTAGGGGTGGGGATGGGGTTGGCACAGCATGTGCTGCTGGGAATTGAGCCATGGTCCCTGCAGTTTCCTAAGCTTTCCTAAGCAGGCACTTTAGACCACTGAACCATCTTGCTGGTCCCTGGATCTCATTCTTTTTAATGACATGAGTAGTCTTCTCTTCTGTCTCTCCCACATTTGATAATCTAACTTTTAAACCTACTCTTTTTTTTTTTTAGGTTGTTTTGTTTTTGTTTTTTGTGCAGTATCTCACTACACATCTCAGACTCATAGTGATCCTCTTGTTTTCAGTCTCCCCAGTATGGGGATGACAGGCATGTGTCACCATGCCCAGACTCAGTCTCTGGCTCAGCACACCCTGAAGCAGGGCTGGTGCAACATGTGGTGCCAGGGATCTATCCCAAGCCCCTGCACTTGCCTAAGCAGGTATTTAGTCCACTGAGTTATGTCACCAGCCCTGAAATCTGCTTTGTGAGACAAAATACTTTCCTGCCCAATTGAAAAAAAAAAAAATCCATACCCTAATATCCAGAACCTGAGAATATCTTACCTTACATAACAGACAGCACTTTGTAGAAGTGTTAAAATTATCAGTAGTGGCTGGTACACCCCCCATGGAAATGAGTGATTTCTCAAAAAGCTAGGATTGGAGGTCACTTTTAACTTAAATATTCCTCCTCTGGGTATATTTCCAGAAGCATTAAAAGCATTATACTACAGCAATATATCTGTACCCATGTTTATAGTAGCACAATTTGTAACAGCTAAATCCTGAAAATAATACAAATGCCCATCAGTTAGAAATGGATACAAAAGATGTGGTATTTCCATATAATGGGGCACTACTCAGCCACAAGGAAGGATCAGCTTGACACTTATATAGGAACACGGATGCAACTTGAGTCAAAAGTGAGATGAATCAGATTCATGTCCAAACATCATGTTATCTCCCTTGTTTGAGAAACTGAAAGAGTAAATAAGCTCTAAAATGTATAATAGATACTGTGAAACTGGAAGAAATTGTTTAAAAGGAAAAAAAACTAAAATGGAAGAAACGGGAAAGGAAGGAAGGAAAAGGGAGAAAAAAATGCGAGTTAATTATACTGTTAGTGTCTCTTAGTTCATAGAAAAGGCACACAATTACAAAGAGATGAAAGAGACACTGAAATTATGATATAAAGAGGCTACCCAGTGCAGAGTAAATATAAATAGAATTTTGTATGTTAATTTGATTGTATCCATGTCAAAAATACACGTAACTCAAAACAAACTCATGCTTTTGTGTCTACTGCATCTGTATGAAATTGAAGTATACATGACGGGTTTGTTGTACTACATAAAGTAAACACTGCAGCATTTTTTTCGTTATTTTTCCCACTATTTTTCGTTTTGGTGCACCGTGTTTTGATTTTGTTTCACATCTGGTCATACCTTCAATTTGGATGTGATTGTATTGGATCTGTTGGCCTGGGTGCACTGCTACCATCATACTGTAATTCATTTTGAGTTGTAAGATGATTGTTTTAAGATGGTATTCAAAAAAAAAACGTGGTGAAAGAGACATGATCTAGTGACCTAGATTCTGTAATGTAAAAAATATAACCTTTTTATTCTGTTCATCAATATTAGATCCAAACAAAAACGTTAACATTATGTATTGGAAACATATATGCATAATTATTATACAACATAATATTAAAACCTTTCAAAATGAAAAAAAAAGAAAAGCAAAGATTCAT
>PVKN010024053.1:0-14572 GCA_004027915.1 Capromys pilorides
GTACACATGGCAGTGGCCTCTGGGGTGAGGGACACACCCCACCTCTGTTTCCAGATTCCAGTCCTATTTGTGGTAGACTGACACATCTCATCTCACGGTAAATAACTTCTAACTCAGTGATGGTGCATTGCAGTCTCAAGTGTGGCCTGTTTTCCAGTTTCCTCTGTGCCCAGCTAGGTCCTCCAGTCAGGAAGGCATCCTGGACTTGTTCACCAGTGCCACTGAGGAGCAGAATGCACAGGATAGTGTCCACTGGTAGGGAAAGGCAGGGTACTGACAGCACAGTCCTGGTGGGAAACCATTGCTTCTCCCTAAAGTGCAGGCCTTGTGTGCTACTCTGCTATTGCTCCACTCTGTCCCCTCCTGAGGGCCCCGTCTCGGAACACAGCACTCCTGTCAGTGGTTTTACTGCACATTTCCTAGCTGTGTGGGATGCAGCGAAGCATGCGACATGGTCTTAGCATTCAGTGAACTAACAATGATTTCATTTTTAAATGAAGTCTCATAACTTCACTAAGTGGAATCATTTCTATTGGCATTGCCAAAAAATAAAGTAAAACAAAAGGCTGAGAGTCATCAGGTGACTGAACCATTAGGTGTCATGGATTTAATCCTCACAACCTAAAAAGCTTGAGTGTCCTTGTGGTTTAATCTTGCTAAATTTTTTTCATCCATGTATAATAAATCAATGCACTGATTGTAAGTTCTTTTGCTATTGTTTTGTCCTTGCTGGTTTTTTTTTTAAAAAAATGCATGAATTATATGTATAAAGTGATAAAGGGCACATTTATCGAGGGGGATCAGACATTGGGCTGGGAGGAATTGTTAATATGGTACATTGAAGGAAAGCATGCAGGTCACAAAAGATCTTCACAATTTGGAATGCTAGGCAGGATCTATTAAAGTATGTCAGAAATCAGTGAGGGGGTCCCCAGTTACTGTGCAACTTTGAATGAGTTATATAACTTCTGTCTGCCGTAGGTGGAAAATAGGTAGAATGGGAGTTGTTCTCGGTATTAAATCTGGCATATCCATAATGACTTACACATTATGGATATTCACTAAATGGAGCAAATACTCCAGCCACCTGGTGGGAATATATAGCAACTTAAACAAAGGTAGAGATGGACTGTTGTGACTATTGCTTGTCAGATCCCATTAGGTGACATCTGTCCAATAAATGCCACACTTTCAGAGAGAGCTGGAGAAAGTGGATTGAGTTCAGAAGAAGGTAGCTACAATGGTGAGAAAATTTAAAATCATATGATGAAAGGTTAAAAGAATTGAGTATATTTTGCCTGAAGTAGAAGAGACTCAAGTAGCACATAATAGAATTTTCTAATATTTGAGAGGTTCTCATAGTGTAGACATTTTAGATTTATTTTCTACCCAGGGGCCAAAGGTGAGTATTTCAGAAAGACAGATTTGGGCTCAGTCTTGGGAAGAATTCGCTAGTATTCAGAGCTACTCAAGGATGGTAGCAACTTCTTCAGACGGAAATGAGGATCCTGTCACTAGAGGTGGCCCTTGGCCCAAGGGCCTCTTGATGAATCAATGGATTGACTTCATCTGTATTGTCTGACCTCTGAGATTCGTGGTTCTGTGATCAAAACAATAGCAAGAAAGCTTACAATCAGTGTGTTGATTTATTATGCACCGATGAAGAAAAGCCAGAAAGATCAGAATCGGATGATGATGGGTTTTATTTAGGTTTTCCAGGAGGCAGTGAAGGAATGGCCATCGTGTTCCAGGCCGCGCATTCCTTCCCTGCTGTCCCCAGCTTTGCTGGGAGCAGGTGACCTGTGCCCCTCGCTCACACACAGACCTTCTGCTGTGGGCAGCAAATAGAGCAGCTCCCCGGATGATTTGTGTGTGCCTGTCTTAGTCTCTGCTCAACCTCCTCCTGCCTCAGCCAGCAGTGGATGGGTGGCAGAGGTTGTGAAGCCGACTTCCTACTCCTCTTTCTTTCTCGTGTTCAGTGTCACCGGTATTTGTGTTTCCTATTTGTTTTGAGTTCCATCTTTTTGTTTAAAATCACAGAACTTCATGGTGCCTGTGCTAACTAATGATCTATTTTTGTTATGTTCTTGTTTCTCTTTTGGGCACAGAGGTCCTTCATTTTTTTTTCTTGACTACAGTTTTAAATTCAGAACCACGTTGAAACTCCTGTCGTTTTGCCTCTTCTGTGTATGTTTAGATTTATTGTTGCCTTAAGCATCTGTTAATGTTGCAAAATAGTGTTCAGGTATGGTTTATTAGTTGACATCTCCTAAGAGCTATAAGTTATCTTCCTTGTTGACTTGTTTTCTGTGGGGCAGCAGAGCTGGGCTACTCTTCACAGGATCATAGAGTCAGAGGTGAGGGATTGTCATTGTCCTCCAAAGCACAAGCCTTGCAAAGCTGCAGCTTCAGCTTCAGCTCCAGCTGCATTTCACAGCCTCACAGAACCTGGCCAGAGGCTTTCCTCCATGGCCTTCGCATGCCAGGCGGGGCCGTTCCTCTGCTTTTTGATTGCTGGCAGTGATGGTCACAGTACCCGCGGCTCTTTCTGCCTTCCTGGAATCTTTCTACTCAGAAAATCACTGTGGGCAGGAGAAAGCCACTGTGTCCTCCTGGTCACCAACCCTGCAGGTCCTTGCACCTGTCCTTTGTCCAGCAGGAAGATCCTTCTCCTGACTCCTTTCCTCTACCTCCACTTGAATTTGACTTCCTAAAGTTAGTCATTTTAGCTGGACGTGGTCGCACATGCCTGTATTCCCAGCACTGACTGAAGCAAGAAGAGTGCAAGTTCAAGCCTAACCTGGCAACTTAATGGCTGAGAGAGACCCTGTGTTGAAATTTAAAAAATAGAGGATTGGGAATACATCTTGGTGCAAATTCAATCCCCAGTAACACACACACACACACACAGTTATAGTCATCTTACTGCTTACTAGTGTCCCTTTACTACACTAACATATCCAATCTGCACAGTGCACTTCCCCTAAGCTACCCATTGCCAAGGGGTTTTTCCTCCCATACATCCCGTAGCACTGAGCATCTCCTACGTGCTTTGATAGAGACAAGACATGGATGCTGTCCTCTTGCAAATAGACAGCCGCAGAGTGGTGCAGATGAGCCAGGATCCTGATGAACCCCAGCACATGCGGCGCATGATGTAGACAATGGGGGCAGAGAGAATTCTCAGCAAACTCCTAGAGGAAGGGAGTTCCAAGCAGGCTTAAAGTGTGACCTGGGATTTCCCAGAGCGGGCATTTGGAATAGAGCTACCTTTGTAAGGAATTTTTATAAGAAAGCCTACAATGGTTTGTTCATAATGAGTTTATTTAGTTTTCCTGTAGACTCGTAAAATTTTTTGCTGCCATATGAAAACTAAAGCTCAAAAAGAAGCAGTTTGTAATACTGTCTCCACAGACCTGAGCTAGTTTTCTGCTCTCAAAGCAAAAGCGAGCTTGGGATGCTCCCGACAAAGATGAGAGGAAGAATCTAAAAGCACTTTACAAAGCAAAGGGAACCACACCAATAAAAAGTTTTAGGATTTATCAGACATCCTTTGGGGAATAATTTCTCCTCCTTGTGAATGCCCCGGTGTTTTTTAAACCTACAAACCTCAAATGTCTTGGAAACAGGAAGCAGAGGATATTCCGCAGTGCGTGTAGAAATGCCACTCAGATGATAAATCTCAGGCATGTGTTGGAAAACAGAAAGAAAAATAGAGAGGGGCCTTCTAAAAATTGCCTCAACTGTAAAACATCCCTGGAAGCCATCTTACCTGGGCAGCTTTCTTTTCCATGATATATACATTGACAAACTTTTTATTCTGACATCGTTCCATCTCTTTGCCCAAAGAGCTTTTTATCTTGCGACAGCTTCATTCCCTCAGACCTGCAAGAGTGTCAGACCTGAGATTTATCACCCACCTACATGGAGCATGGATGAAGTTAGTATTCAAATAGAGGGAAGACAGGATTGCTTAATATATAATGCTGGCCCTGCTTCCCAGTCTGTCCTCAGGAGACTCCCCTGAGCTCCCAGCCTTGTGAACTTGCCCATCGGCACTGGGGAGAGACAGGACCCAAGATGCAGGCTGCCCCAAACTCCTATCCATTGGTATAGAATTAATGTAGATCAAGGTTGGTGATTATAGCAGCTCCGTGTCCCTTTTTCTGGAGTGACAGCACAGCTGGCTCAGTGGCCAGTGGAGACAGGTTGTGGAGGGGCATTGGGGATAATTGCAATGAGTGAGGAGCCTGAGGGCTGCCATTCCGCAGGGACTGGGGCCTGCGACACAGTGGGACGCTCTTCCAGGGCGGTGTGTCTGCAGCCGTGGCATTGTGGGACATACCTGCACGTGGCCCAACCACCCACCAGCATACTCTGCAACAAAGATTTGGCTCTGTGTGTGGCCCTGGGTGTGGGCGGGGCCACCTGCAGGGCAGAGGTTATGCTCTGACCCTGGCACTCCTGAAACGCAGACCATCTGCAGCTTGGGGTTGCCCATGCAGGCCTTCCTTAATGCGATCCACACTGTGGAGCGTGGCTCTGCGGGCGCCTCTGTCACTTAACACCACTGATTCTGTAGACTCAGGGAGACTGACGGCACGTCCATTCCTGAACAGATGCCCACGCCGGGGACATGCTGGGTACAGGGCAGGAGAATCTGCTGACTCTTAATGATTGGGTTCATGGCTCCTGTCTCACCACTAATCAGAGCCTCAGGGACGTGAGCCAGGCGCTCTGCCTCTCTGGCCTTCATTTTTCTCACGGGGACAGAGGAAGCTGATATTCCTTGAACACTCACTGGATGCCATGCACTGAGCTGAGCCTTTGCAGGCACTGGAAATAATTCCCAGACACTGTATGAAGGATGCTGGGATTCCTCGTCCATAACATCCTCTGGCTTGCTGACTGGTGCCCCTAGAGATGAATGCCAGGAGAAAAAGACCTCATGTGACTTCACCACTGTCCTCATCTCCTCTGAGAGATAAAGCGGGACATTGACCAGAGATCATTTGCCTCCTGAGGTATCTTGGGGGGGGGGGGGCGTGTTTTGTTCTTTGAGGGAAAGTCCCGCTAAGTTCTCAAGACAGACCTTAAGCTTGGGATCCTCCTGCCTCAGCCTCCCAACTCATCTTTTACTTCTAACTGCACCTCCAAAGCTATGTCTTCTAGGTGCCTCTAGGCCTTCTCCATAGTCATCAAAGCAATCTTCGAGCCTGTCTCCCCCGTCACACCCACCCAGCACATCTGCAGCCCGCCTACCCCTGGTCTGTTTTCACCTGGTTTCTTTGTGGACATAAGGATGGTCAATTCAGTCCCTGGAACAGATGTGCATCCTCCACTAGGCCAGTTAGCTAATTAGCTTCATTATTTTTCATTTTCAAAAGAGGAAACACTTTTATTATGAGACAAGGAGCAACTTTTTGACACAACAGTTTGAACAGATGAAACTTGAAGTACAGATTAGAAGCACATGTGTAGTTTATATGGAAAAGGAGGCCAGAAGAGGAGAGGCGCACAGCTCTTGGGAGGCTTGGGTGCCAGGCCTCACTGCAGTTGTCCCTGCAGCCACCTTGTGGCCCCAGGCACTTAGTCTTCGGTGTCATCAATTCACCTGCAACACAAGCACAGGGATAACCTACACACTGTGCATTCCCATCTCCAGGTAATTTTTAGAGACTCTTTGTAAATAAGAAAAGATAAAGCTGAGGGCCATCACTCGGGACACAAGCATGGCCCAAGTTCACCCACCTGGCTGATAGGGTAGAGCAAGGAGATGAGGCGTAAGTGCTCTTTCTACCTCAGGGAAGCTAAGTCTATGAGGACAGCAGAAATAATGAACTGGAATGCTTCATGTTCCACTTTGACAGTGAGGTTCCTGAATGGATCCTGAACAGTCTCAAAATAAGCAAAATACCATATAGCTAAAAACGCCCGGTCCTCTGGACTTGGACAAGCGCTGCTGAGGCTTGCTTTCACACGTGGTGAGCACTGCGATTTTGTCTACATCTTTTTCATTCCATTCTATGAACGTGACTTAGGCATCCATTGATTTATAGAGAGATTATAAAGAATTATGTCTTGCAAGTTTTCATCAAGTTTTGTTCAATACCATAGGGATGATGTATAGTACTTGATTAAATGATCTATAGTGGTACAGAACGAATGCTCCCAAATGTTTTCATAATTCTCAAGTGTGTATTTCTGTAGGCGATACGTCTGTCAATCTATATTGGTCTATGCGATTTGTCCAGCCTGAAACGCAACTGATAGGGCCAGGGTAGAGATTGCTGTGCTGTCAGCCCGACTTGAATTGAAATTAGCAACAAATGCCAAGGTATTCAGAGTCATAGAACTCCATGGCTTGTGTTGGACAGAAACTTACAAGACTTAAAAGTTGCTGTAGCATGGATCTCAAATGTCCCCAAGACCTGTGTGAGCTTGGTCCCCAGCTCGATCTTATTGAAGTAGTAGAAACTTAAAGAGGCAGGGCCTAGGGGGAGGCTTTTAAGTCACTGGGCCTAGGTGCTTGCAGGGATCTTGGAACCAGGCCCCCTCCTGAGCTTCCCTCGCTTCTTGGTCCTGGGCCACGTGGTTTGCTTCAGCACACACTCCAGCCATGGTGTTGCCTCTTCCCAGGCAGGAGGGGCAACCAATCAAGGACAGAACCCTTTAAAATGATCAACCAAAAAAATAAAATAAAATAAAAAACCTTTTTTCCTTATAAGCTAATTACTAACATTTTTTATCTAGTTATATAGCTAACACAGAGAGTGACTGTCAGATCTCTGTCTCCTATCAGTGACCATTCAGCTGTCATGCAAGTGATCTCGAAGTTCAGTTCATGCAGGAAGGGCCCTTCATTCTCCTTGAGTAATTGCCTACTCATGCTGGCCATTATCTCAGTGTGAAGACAGACACCTGCCTACGAGCCACAGTGATGGCCGTCTCCATGTGTAACCAGGGCTTCACATTTCCTTTGCAGCAGTCCCTCTTCGGGAAGTGTCCTGAAGCTGTCAACACCAAGTCCACCCTCTGCGTGGCAGCCTGAGCTGATAGGCCCACCCATCCCCCCTCATTCTGTTAGCCCCACACTGTCAAGGGTGAACAGGGCCTGGCTATTGGAAAATGAAAACAGCAAACTGTATGTCAGTGGCCAGTATCTGAGAGAAGAAAAAGACTGAAAACATTCTGTGTTCTCTAGAGTTTAGTTACTCTGTCTTTCTCTTTCTGCTCCTTTTGTTCCATATTTCTCTCTGAGCTCCAAGATGGATTTTCAGAGACAAAGGAAGCTCCATTTCCATTTCCTTTCAAAAGTTTCAAAAAGCCCAGAAGAAGAAGGTGGTGGGTGGGATATTAAACCTCTCATGTCAAACAGGTAATGCAAGCCAGTAGAGGCCCACACCACAGATAAGTAGCACCTGAGAGAAGCTAGATTGCTGCCTTGCGTGTCTGAGAAAGCTGGCCCCCATTTGCCTGCTTGGAGCGTCAGCGGGGAGTCTATAAGATTATAGAGCCATTGGTATCCTCGGAGACAAGGCAGCTAGAGGGCTGGTGTTTGAAAGGGAAAAATACTTACAGAAAATACTGGAATCTAAGTTGCCCATGAAGTGAATATTAAATCTTTTTTTTTTTAATCATGTAAAATTACAATGATTTCCTACTTTTCTGGAACAATGTGTTACCTTGGAGTCAGTCTTATTCTGCATGTTGGGAAAATGCTTTTTCTTTTCTTTTTCTTCACTTGTAAATAGTCCCCTTGTAATAGTCTGTTTGAACATGGGTGTGTATGTACATCAAAAGTTTTACTCTCAAAGGTCCTTTTGGGGCCAAAGCAATTTATTTAAATCTGAGGTTTATATCAGTGCCAGATGTGGGCAGTGTCACCCAGCTGTATTTCATGACCTAACAGAAAGCGTTGGATAAGGCCATCTGATTTTTTATGTTTTTCTTACTATTTACTTGTATTGTTTTGAAATAAGAAGATCTTCTAACCCATCATCCAAATCAAGACACTTTAGAGGGTGAAAAGGGACCCAAACCAAAAAAAAAAAAATCACCGGAAAGCTGCAGTGTGCCAGGCAGATCCTGGCAAATCGAGATAGATGGTCACCTTAATTATGCATAACAAGATGAACGGGATGGGCAGAAAGAACTAAGACAAGAATAATGACTTGAAAGTGTCTTTTAAAAAAATGTTTCTGCTATTATTTAAAGGCTTACATCTCTCTTACATGGAATCATACAGGAACTTATGCTTCATAAAACACTTCTTGTTTTTAAGAAACAGAGTTGGATACCAGGTATAAGACAGCTACCTAAACACATAGGTGTAAAGAAGGTGTAGAGGGGGAAATGGACAGACTATGAAATTGGAAGCTGAGCAAGTGAGGATCCGAAGCCGACTAAAAAGGCGGTTGGCGGTACCTGTACTGTTTTTCTGTAGATCTCATCTAAATCATGAAGCACATGGTGTTAAGGGCCCAGGCATATGCTCTGCTCCTATTCAGCATACCGAGGCCTGTTTTCTCATTAGACGATCTTCTCTGTAACCTCTGTACATGGATCAAATGTTATTGACAATGGTAACAGCTATGGAAATGTGGATCTTCAGACTTAGGTGAAACATTTCAAGGATGCACACCAAACCACAAACAAACTACAGATATTTTGCTTGGAGGGAGCAAGTGTGACAAATGGGACAAACCAAGCTCCCAGTGGTCCAGCTGTGGTGGGTTCCATCCGAGTGAACTCGTCTGTATCGCAGGGCGCCGTTGCCTTGGGGTGCAATGCCGTTGCAGTGCAGGTAATTTCCAGACTTAGAATTTAAAGCTCTTCTTTCCTTTTGCCTTCACTGTCGCCCACTCTGCTGTTTTCCCTCCCCCTGAACAAAACCCTCCCAGTTGGAAGAGTCAAGCCCAGAGGCACAGTGTAGTCTCTTAACGGGCCATGAAGTCAAATCTTTTCTTACTTTCCCCGTGTCTCTTGTAGATGTACAATATGGACCCACCTCCTGATGTATTTGCTCCAGTCCTCTACTGGAAATTCCAGGAGGCCAATCACAAAAAAAAAAAAAAAAAAAAAACCGTTCTTATAGTTTTCCTTTGAACCACTGAGGGACTCACAGCATCTTGCTAAAGAATAATCTAAGGTTTTGTTCATGCAGAACACTTCCAGTATGTCCGCTTTCATTCTCTGTAATACCTGTTTCACATTTTGCCCTTTTTCAGTGGTTAGGAGAATCACAGCTACTACCAAATATGGATCCATTTTTTAAAAATGAGATCAATGCGCAATGCAAGAAACAGTTTCTTGTTTGGTAGTGTTTTGGTGTGCATCAGCAAGCACAGGACCAGAGGGGTGGCCGAGCAGCAAGGAAAAGAGACAGAGGAGACACCGGAGCTCGTCCCAGGGCGTGTGGCTGGGGCATTCTTCATTTCAGGTTTGGGTCTCAGTTGTTTATAATCTAAGGCATACATAAGTGCCAAAGAATACATTTGGTATGCTTTCCGTACCTCTTCTGATTATAATACCCTCTATATTGAAATTCCTTCAAAAATTGGCTGCCTAGAAGCCAGATGTGGTAGCACATACCTGTAACCCCAGCATTCAGGAGGCTGAGGCAGGAGAATCCCTGAGTTCCAGGCCAGCATGGGCAACATAGTGAGTTCAAGGCAGGTCTGAACTAAACTACAAAACCCTGCTCAAGAAGGCAAAACAACTTTTTTCTTCTGACTGCTTTTTCTTGTCTTAGAGGAAAAGCAGAGCTTTTTTCCCATCTATTTCAGAGCTAAAACTTAGACAAAACTCACTCTTTGCTTTCGTGTTAATTTCTAGAAGCAATAAATGCATATTTCTCAAGAAATTTTTCAATTGGTCAAATTTTATTGTGATGTCATTTTGCTTATTAACTCGAGATTCTTTAATAAAAAAAAAAAAACAGACTGACAGTCTTCTTGCCAAAATAATTTCTGGGGATTTTTTTTTTAGTACAAACAATAAAAAAATAAGAACATTTACATCATTGAATATCACAATGCCCCCAGACAACTACTGCCAGAATTGCTTGATTTTTTTCTTTTCTTCAGTTACTAAGAAGGCTATTTCTGAGGGTTAGATTCTGCCTGTCTGAGCCTTGCTGCGTCTGTGGATGTATGCACCTCACACACTAATGCTGCTGTATCTATAAGACAGAATGTTTTTCAGTGGTGGGAATATCCAACCAGAAAGTGCCTGGCATGTGTAGCTCTGTCTCTGCTGGCACACAGGCAGCCAGCCATCATGAATATTTAAAATTCAATCATTAGGTGCAGCAGCCGCGGTAGCAGCATATTTGTTGCAACTGATCAGTCACTAATGGTTTAAAAACTTAGAAATTGGGGGCTTCTTTTGTGAATTGAAGAGGATTATTCCAAGCCACTGAAGCTCCTTGTCAGAATGGAAAAGTGTATTAAAAGAGATGGAATTGCACACCCCAGGGTCGCGTACAATATATAATTTAGTACGCACGCATGCTTAAGAGAAAAATAGATCAAACAGATGAGATTGGAGAGCCCTGTTGTACCCCCTGCCCAGATCAAATACGCCACCAAATAAACAAACAAACACAACATCCGAAATTCCATTTCTTCCGTGTCCCCTGTGGACCGATCGCTGCTGAAGAGGGTCTTGTGCTTTATGCCCTCAGCTCACTGCTCAGCCCCTCAGTCCTCCCCATTCGCCTTCCTTTTCCAGCCCTTCGCCTCCCATCCCAGTAGTCAGATGAAGGACGTGCGCTTTCACTTCTCGGAGTTCAGCAGTCAGCAGCGGGGCATGGCTGGAAAGCATTTCTGAAGATCCTCCCGCGTGTGCCTAATTGTTCCCGGTCACTGCTGCATGCAGCTCCCTCGTGCAGCCCCTGTACTCTGCCTCTTCATCAGCTCCCATCCCTCTAAGCCATATTTATAAGGCTTTGTGCAGAGGTCCAGCCTTGGCATGTGCTTTATCTCATCGCTTCTTGTGAGCTGCACTCTCACAAGTCCTTGAGAGAAACACACAGTATCCTGCATGCGTAAAAATGCCTGTAAAACAAGCACTTCTGTTTCTTTCTTTCCTTCCTTCTCTCTTTCTTTCTTCCCTTTTTCTCCCCTTCTAAGTATGAAGATTGAGTTAAGGGCCTTGACACCAAACTGTATGCCCAGCCCTTTGTTTTCCTTTAAGACACACTAACTCACTAAATTCCCAAGCTAGGCTCTAACTTGCAATCCTCCTGCCTCAGCCTCCTAGCATGTTGGGATTAAATGCCTGCACCACCATGCCTGGCCAGCACTATACATTCCTGTGCCTACTGCCAGACCTTGAAAACCATTTTTATGATTTGCCCAATAGGTTGAATCAGTGCGTGAACTTCTTGCACCCAGCTTCCACACTTGCCTAGACTAAGAGTAATGTATATTGTCCCAGAAGAAAACAACAACATGTGCGTTTGTTAAATGTTGAAATTTTATGCAATCTGAATCATGGAGAGGGGAAGAAGAGAGAAAAGCAGAAGGATTTGTCAGGTGGTGCGTGCACCATTTACAAGTCAGAGAGCACTCTGCCCCACTCTCGTTTGTGGAACCTTTTCATAAATTCTCAAAATCCCAAGTGTGGCCTGTGAAATCTCATTGAATGATGTGAGGAAGCAAGCCCGGCCGGCATCACCATACAGTTTGGGGTCCCCACACTCACCCCACCTCTCTCTCATCAGAAAGCTACGTAGGACATGATTGTGGCCTCACAGGGAAAAACTGTCCCATGTTCCTCCAAAATACCAAAATGAATCACCTTGATTTTCTAAATGGCAGGATATCCTGATAAAGCCATACAGTGGGTATTTTTGAATATAAAGAAGGCCAGAAGCAAAAGTGTTTATGCAGAGCTAGGTTTTACAGACTATTTTAGACAGCCCATCTGCCACCGGAAGTCATATAAACTGATAACTAGTTTTCAATATGTCTTTAAATGTGAACTAGTATTTAAACTGTTACTAGTAGATTGTTTCTCTCTTAAACTCTTTCCCTTACACATAAAAATGCATAGTGATAGAGAATGACTAGTACACTAAAAATAAGTTGGAGTGCTAGCTTGTTAGAATCCATGGTGTAGTCGACAAGGCTTCCGGCAATCTGCAGGAAGGGAAATTAAGGCACAAAATGATCAATCGGGCTGGCATAAATAAGTATCCGCAAATCGGAGGAGAAAGCCTTCCAGCTCCTGATTTTTTTGCCACTGTCAAGCTGTCATAAATAACTACAAGAAAGTCTGCTTGGAGCATTTCAAACTCTGTGAGTTCTCTGTTGATAGAGATGTTAGGATTTCCTCTCACTCTTAAAAATATATTCTAGACTACGGGGTTAAAGATCAACAGTGGCGTGATCAACCTTACTCTGACTCAAGATTTACTTAACCAACTGTAATTTTACATTTGCACAGATTCAATCTGTTGCACAAATAAAAATCATCTTGAAAATGACCTGTGTATTCATTCAGTGTGTATTTCAAAATTATCCTAATATTGGGCATACAGAGATGGTAGTGCTGAGAAAACAATCATGCATCCGTAGGTTTATAAATGGAACCCCGAAAGGGAGGGTCAGAAATCATATCCTACGAAATGTTTTAGTTCAGGTAAGGTAAGGATCTGTCTCAAATTCAAAAGCGTTATAACGAGTAACATGGCATTCAGAGCAGCTTCCTGCTTTGCTTTGGTCTCTGGCCAGCCTAACTCCTGCGATCACCCGCTGCAAGAGCTCTAGGTACAGCCATGAGAAGAACATGGCCCTTCGTTGGTGCTTTCTGACATCTATTCAGAAATGAACTCAGCCAGCAAAATGGGATTTCTCTGCATCTATTTTTCTGACTTCAGTCCTTACCTGGCAGTCTCTGCCAGTTTGGCCTGATGCACACACCCTTACTGTGGATAAAGCTTCTTCTGTCTTCAGTCTTAGCTTACACAACCTTTCCCATCTCCGTGTGTGCACCCTCTCTGTATCCATTGGACACAACTGCCTGTCTGAGTCCCCCTAACACCCGCCACCACCCACACTTCTCCCCGTCTCCTTCCTCCTTTGGTGTGTCCTTCCTGCAGGGCAGTGTGCCCGCACAAGCACCCACCCTTCATGTCTGCCGCCAGCTTCGATTCTGCCTATGTCATCGCAGAGCCATTAGACTGGGGTTACTATTTGACTTCAAAGTTCAGGGCCTTCACTTTCTAGAAGAAAGGAGTCCCCTCTGCTAGAAAAATCATTCTGATGATAGGAGAAGACAAATAGGGTGAAAGGCGGAGCTGGAATCAGAGTCCACTGGTGGCAGGCTCTGGTTCGCCCCTCTGGTTCCACGCAGTGGCTCTGCCTCTGTGCTTGCTGAGCCCCCACCTCTCTGCCATCTTGTCTTCTAGTCCACCTTGTCATTCTTCTGTGGATGTGTGTCCACCATTCCCCTCTCTGTCCCACACTACCCACACCAGGCCCTCAGGAGCACATGGAGAAGAGCCGTGAGGCTAGAAAGGGGAGGAGAGTTCAGCCTATCACCGAGAGAGACACCAGCCAAGCACGTAATTAACAGCAGTCACTGCAACTCTCCCAGCCTCCTTGTCACAACCGATCTGTGCTGGCAGTGACTCCGAAATGTCTAGAAAAACTACCAAGTCTTAAGGAATTGAAGAATTCATTAATGGTCTGCTTTTTGCAGAGAAGTATGGCAGTTTGGTATTGTCAACCCCCACATCATCCCAGTGCCTAATGAGCAAGATAAAGACACCAGAACGCTGCCTACATCTAAACAGTGGCATCTAATTGGTTTTAATCTTAGTTCAACGGTGTGACCATAAGGATATTTCAATTACCACACCATATGGACCACTGGATGTCTGATGAGGAGGGATACTCCTGTGCTCCTGTGTTGAGCAGCTACTCATTAGTCCCTAAGATGTTGCTGGTGGTAACCTGAGCCCCAGTGGACCCGAAGAGTGTGCTTGGATACTTACAGGTGCTGTATTTGCCATCGGGGTGTGGCAAGGGGCTCGGCACATGCTAGATTCTTCACAAACAGGTCCTCCTAGAGCCAGTGGTGCAATAGCTGCAGCCTTCCACTTCAACCTCACTGCACATATTAGCTGTGGATTTGATAAATGCCATCCAGAAGAGCAATTGATTTATTAATTAGCCGATTCAGAATGTTCTTAGGACTCATTTGGGATAAGGAATCATTATAATTTAAAAATGTCAGCGCAGTGCAAGAGATGATAAAATGGCACCTCCCTGGGGCTCCGCGGGCAAAGCCTTCTCCTTTGTTGGGTGGGGTTTTTCTTCATGGTTGTGATTCCACCCACAGGAGGTCAGTTCATCAGGCCCAAAGAGAGAGATCTCAGGAAGTAGAGGAGGAGCTTGTGTTTTTGAAACAGAAGCTGGAATATATATTAGGATGGGTCCATACCAAGCAGGGCATTAATGGTGTGGCTATGACCCTGAAAATATAGATTCAGGATAGGACTCCACAAAACTAAGATGCTTTCACCCCAAAATGATGTCTAGAGATAACCCGGCTGTATATC
>PVKN010024054.1:0-14569 GCA_004027915.1 Capromys pilorides
TAATTGCTAAATGAATGGAAATATTCTGATCTAGTCCCAGAGCACTGTGATGACACATTTCTAATAAATTTTTATTTTGAAGTGGTGTGGAGGTTCCTTAAAAAATTAGAACTAGAAATCCCATTCAATCTAGCTATCCTCCTACTGGGAATTTTCCCAGAAGAACTGAAAACATCATACCATAGCAATATCTGTGTACCTATGTTTATAGCAGCCCTATTTGTAATAGCCAAATCTTGGAAATAACCAAAATGCCCATCATTTGAAAATGGTTGAAAAGATGTGGTATTTTTACACAATGGAATATTACTCAGCTATAAGGAATGATAAACTGGAAGACTTTATATATAAATGGATGTATATCGAACATATACTCATAAGTGAAATAAACCAGACTTACATTTGAAAATATCGTTTAGTCTCCCTAGCATAAGAAATCTAAAGAAGAAATAAAAATGGAAAGGTATAACACAGCTGAGTGGGAATCAAAGACTTATGAATTAAATAATAAAATGACTGGAAGCAGAAAATAGAGGAAACATAGCAGGAGCAAAACCATGCACTTATGTACACAGGATGAATTAGATACTGGTCCTAAGAACCTTCAAAAGGTTTCTCACATTGATGATAACAACATGCAACACTAAAACTATGCTTGGAATGTGTGTCATTTTGGACTTTTAGATGTGTACTGCTTCTGATATAAACTCAGTTACCACTATACTGTCTCTCAAGTAAATGGTTGGTTAACAAAAAAACAAAACAGGGTATTAATTGAGAATAAGAGACTAGGCAAAATGCCATAGGCTAGACAGGCTACAATTTTGTGCATACTCGGATTACTAAATGTCTGTAAAAATGTGTTACTGCTTTGATCACATTCTATAGAGATTTATTAGAATATCAATGATTAAAGGAAAATACCAATTTCAAGCTAAGTCTAAGATGTTTGCTATTCAGAAAGACAGTGATGTTAAGCTCAATTACCTATGTTATAGAGTAATAGTATCATGAAACTTCTGTGCTGGAGGATTGAGAATATAGGTTAATAGACCAAAAATTGGAGAAAAAGAAGGGCTATGAGGATAGCCACCATTTTGGCTCTAGCCCTTCAAGTCAGTGAGGACTCAGGACATAAGAGAACCTGTGCTGTAACATCCTATAACTCAGTTGTTTCCCAAATTTTCTGTTCAAGGAGATTATGAGACCTCAGAGGAAAGGGATAAATGAAGTATAGTGTGTCTAGGGAGAGTCACCTAGAGAGAGGACATTCTCTTAGCTTTCACAGAGAGCAAACTGGTCAAGCAATGGCTGTGACTCATCCTGATGGCTGACACTGACAACAGTTCTACAAAGCACTCTACATGGTTCCAAAGTAAATCCTGAGGAGATTTGACTTTGGAAGATACAAAAGATGAAAGTTTTGTTAAACAGGTCGTGCTTTAGCTTGCCCTCGATCACCCAGCAGAAAAACTTAACTACATGGCATAAAACGCAGAGCTAGATTAGTATGATGAGCTGTAAGAGGCTTAAATCAACAGCTTCCAACATTGCCAGTTTCACTGGTAATTCACTGCAATTATGGAACATTAGAATATGTTCCTCTTAGTTCAAAGAGAAGAAAATTTTTCTTTTTTTTTTTTTTGCTTCCTTTCCTTACCAATATCGATTAGAAAATTTATCACGTCTACACTCTGTGCTCTGTGTAACTACTATATGAACAACAATATACAATGTGTCAATTATTGTGAATGTACTACTAATGTATTTTGAAACTAAAAAATAAATAAATAAGTAAATAAAAGTAAAGTAAATTTTTATTTTGTTTGCTTTTCACTGACAATTTCCAGCAAAAGGTGTGTCTATTTATTTGTTTGTTTGTTTGTTTGTTTAGTGACTGGTCAGCCAGCCCTGGGGGCAGGGCTGGCTTGGTATGTAGTACCTGGGATGAAACCACTGTCTAGTCCCTGTGCTTGCCTAAGCTTGCCTGAGCAGGCACTTTAGACCACTGAGCTATCTCGCTGGCCCAGATGTGTCTATTTCAGAACTACTCTTAGATCAGGAGAACTCAGATACCAGTATAATCAGGTAATTAGACTGGAAACACAACAGAATTAGTAGGGGCATCAGCCACACTCTACATAGAAGAGTTAAATTTACAGAAATAATAAATATAAACATTACTAATTTGGGAAATGTTGAGAGTTTTAATAAATTATCACAAACTCAATTCTGTAAGGTAGTTAAACATTTTAAACAATATATGTATACAGAGGTATACAACCTGAACCATTCTATGTAAGAAAGATATTTTCCTTCTTGAATGAAAAATTTAAAAAAACAAATTCTTCAGCACTTCTTTTATCTGAAACAAATTAACTCTTAGAGCTTTGGAATTTCTACAGTATGGTTAAAAAGCTACAAGTCGATGAAAATAATAGAACCAAAGGAAACATAGTTGGTTTTCAACTGAATACCCTGATGTAGTTACTGGATTCTTATAATAATGAGATTAAAGGGAATAGTCATTCTCTAACTCTGAAAACTGTGTGAAAAACTTCAGCAATCGACTCCAAGTCACAGGTATAGTCTTTGCATAGGTTTTCTCCTGTGTGGTCTTAGCGACTGATGGAATGGGCACCTTAGCATGTAACATTTGTAAAAATGAACCAACATTATTGTTTACAAATGAATCTTAGAAGGCAGTGGCAATGTTTGTCCCCACGCTGCGCTTGCCAGTGGCCCAAGGCTGTCACTTACTGGAGTTGGTGCTGTCATCCTTGGTTCCATCGAGAGCTCCATCGGGGTGCATTTGCAAGTAGTATCCTTGCCTGCAGTATAACCTGGTCACTATGCCCTTGAGCTGCGGATCTGGAAAGCAAGCACGGTTACCATGAGTCTCATAGTGTGGCAAGGTACAGCTTCTTTTTTTCACTTTCAGAAGTAATGAACATTTTATACAAGTAGCCTATTTATTTTATGTCTCCAAGATCCCTGTGTTTGTCAAACCCAGAGTATGCAAATCATAGAAGTTTGCAGCAATAGAAAATAGGCTCTTTTATAAAACAAATGTATGTGTATTTAAATTAGTCATTAAAACTATTAAGCTGTTAATAATCACTTTAAGCTGTAATTAATGGTAGCTCATATTAACATTCAGGTTGGCCTGTCAGGAGTTTCATAAAGTTGTAACTAAGCAGTTGTCAAAGGCTTTGTAAAGAAGTTTACATTTTACTACATTGACAAGTAACCCCAAAATGTGAGAAACCTGCATTCTTTACAAACATATGTTGTGACTTGATACACATTCTTAGAAATAGATCCAGCTTAGGGAATGTTCCCAGATCTTCAAAGAGTCCACCCTGCAACTTGCAGGGCAGAATCTGTGATGTTTTTACAAGATGCTCAGAGAAATGGTATACTGCTGCTCTGTGCAGGAGAGCCTTGACAGCAAACCGACACAGAGGCTGGGGGTGCTGCTCAGTGGAAGAACATGTGCTTTGCCTGGGGTCTTCTTGAAGCACCAAAAAATAAATATATAAATAAACAAACAAAACAAAAGCTTAAAATTACGCCATATCCAAGGAAGTCAGCCCTGAGGCTGGAATCTGAGCAAGTTAGACAAATGAAGCAGGTAAGTCTGTTGATACAGCTAAAGCTAGCAGTCCAGTATAGCAAATGGAATCTGAATTTTGATGAAAAGGAGCAGAAAGCCTCAGAAGTGGGTAATAACCCAAAGGGAGATCACATGCCACTGATTTCATCTGACGATTCATGGGAAAGGAAACCGCCCCGGCTATCCAGGGCTTCCCAGGAAGCCAGTGGTATCTTAGAAAATAAACGGTTGCATGGTTTTTCAAAGCCATCTCCACTCCAGGCCTAAACTGCACGTGGGCCATCATAATCCTCACCATGGCAACTGGCGTTTCTCTACAGCAGCTGAAGGGAACACACTAATACAATCGTGTTGTCCCAACAGCAGGATGCTACTGAAGAAGACCACCCCGCCTTTTATAAACAACAGAGGAATCATGGAATTGTACACAAGGTGGACAAACAATGCATATGCAAAAGGAGTCCAAGATGCTCCCAAATAGAGCATCCCCAGGTGTTTGATTGACCATTGAGACATGAAAAGGAGTTCCAGTGACCACCAGTGTTTCACAAATTTAACAGTACCAGAAAACAGTTCTGCAAAATAACACGTGAATGACATCACATCACAGCATCAGTGGGGCTCAACATATCAGGATGCAGATGCTCATAAAAGATTATGATTTTAAATAGCAATGCCCTATGTGATTATTAAGGTTGTGCTATATAAGCTTCTTATTCCCTAGCATCTAACTCTGAACGTCATCTAATTTTGAAATGTATATTAGTTAAAGACATTTCGTTTGTGCTTTTATCCACTCATTCTCCAGTAAAACAGACTGGCTCTGAGTTCTACCTACTGGCTAAAGAATTATTTTCTGAGTTTTGGTAGATCTTATTGATGCTTTTCTCTAAAAATAGGAAGCATAGATATGAAGAAAACAAAAATGTGGGGGGAGGGCAAAGGCTAACTTCTTGATTGCATGAAACAGCATCTGAGACATGGAAAATGTATCTGTAAAACAGATACATTTATGTTCTGATGTCACCCATTTTTAAATAATTCTAAGGCAGTAAAAAGCTCACAGGCTTCCTAACAAACACCATTTCCTAACACATACCTCATTTCTGGAAAGGGAGTAAAGATAAAATATGAAATTATGTTTCAGCACTCACATTTAATTTCTAAAACAAAAAAGTAAACTAGAACAATTTGATTTGTTTATGTGATTTCACAATACTTGGTATTTTTGTTTTGAAAAATCACAGCACTGTGTTCTTCGTACATGTCCCTCTTGTAAGAAAGTGACATGATTATTTCATGGGCTCCTCACCACCTGTCCCCTTAGTAGGAAGCCAATTGGGAGGATGAAAGAACCGACACAGAGCGTCTAAGCTGACAAAGGGCATATAAGTAACAAGGACAAGGTTGCAGGCTGGCTGGGAACATTTAACTCTGGAGTCTGGCTATGAGAGGCAATCTCCATAAACAGAACTATTAATTTGAAACATCTTAAGAATCTAAAATAAGACGCAAACCAACCTTTGAAGACAGAAAACCCTACTGTTGCACAACTTAGTTACATTTGGCTCTAAAACTGAATCTTGCAAACTCCAAGCTGAATAGATGATACAAAAGCAGAATGCAAAGCTAGAAAAGATCAAAGTTCCCAGAAATCTCTTCTATCATGCACCCTGCTTTGTCATTTGCCACACGTCTTGTCAATGCATGAACTTGGGAGGCCCTTAGTGGAGGTGCAAATGTGACAGAGTAAGTGGCAGCTTCCTCCAGTGTAACTTTCTCCCAGAACTTCCATCTCCATCAGTTCTAGCTGGGATACCTTCCCACCCCTGACGTCAGTATTTGTGTTAATACTCTCAGTCCCCTAAACATCACCTTTAATATTTTTCCACCTGATGCACCACTCGGTTCCTATAGATGCACTTCCCAGTGTCTCCCATTCTTCCCCTTTTTCTGTTTTCACTGTCTCCCCCTTTCCTTTCAGGTGCTATCCCTGCTGTCATCTGCCTCTTACAATCCACCTGATGGGGAAATGGGCGTCACATCTTCACTGCCCAAGAATTAAGAGCCCACACCCATCTGACCTGGGTGGACCCGTCTTATCTACTGGCCTTGTTCACAACTTGCTCAGCCTCACTCTGACAGAAGCCTCATCGAGGCCTGTGGAGATGCTCTGTAAGAATTTCATCATCGCCCATGCACATCTTGTTCTTTTCATCTTATTGCCTCCAGTATGTCCCCCTGTACTGCAGTGCCCTGGCACATTTGCATGGACATGAAGCCACGTGCTCGCATCTTTACCTGGTTAGCTACTCCTCCTCCTCCTCCCCAGGCCCAGGTCCACCAATGCTCCATTTCCTTGGTGACACCTTCCTGACACTCCAGACAAGAGCATTTCCATCTTCTAGATGCTTTCAGGGTAGCACTCAGCACAGGTTTCATTTACTTTTTGGTATTAAAATTACTTAATTTTGAAACATTCTCAATATATTGAAAATACAAAAAATAATAAGTGTACAACCTGCATCTGTGTTCCTACCACTACTACTACTACAGAGATGCTATGTCTTGCATTATAACCTGTGACTGTAATACAACACTGCCTGTACCACTGTGTGAAGAATGCCTCCTTCCTGAACAGGATTGGAAGTTTCATAAAGAAATTGAAATGTAATGGAGAAAGGGAATTTAGAGGAGGAGGTAGGCAAGAGGGAAAGGGATGTAAAAAGTGTTCATGTACCACCTCTCTAAGAGGACTGGAAACTGTATGTACTGCAAACACGTAGTAATATAAAATAAACTAAATTGAGATGTGTGACATTCACCACTATATACCAAGGTTTTAAGGAAATAGGAGGGATATTGTTTACCACTGCATATGAAAATTCCAGGTAAATAGGAAAGGTGCCTTGGTTGTTTACTGAATGAGTAATGATGAAGGAATAGCGATATACCTTGAAATTTCATGAACTGCAGGTCCGAATGAAAGCCAACAGTTACTTAAAAGTGTTCATATCTTTGGACAGATGCCCTCACACTCTGAGTCGGTATGTTAATGATAAACTTGAAGTGCAATAGCACTTTGTGTGGAAAACACAAATTCACACAAGCAGAAACTATAAATACACTATTAAGGAAAAGGACAGGAGGGGTAATAAGCCAAAAGGTTAAATTTACTATATTTTGATGTTAGTTGGATTCTTTCAGTTTTTTATTTTTTGGTTAATTTGTGAAGACATGCTCATTTTGTCATGAAATGCAGACGTTTTAAAAAAATCTATTAATTATTTTGACAAAGGGTAAAAATAGCATTTCACACATACTTGTGAATAACACTGTTTTTGTATTTGCAATTAACTACAAGCACATCCTACTGTTGTACAGGAACTGGTTTAATGTTTCCAGGATTCCTGTTATTTTGGTGCACAGTTCTATATCCACATTCACCAGAACCCTTCATTATAAAGTTGGGCATTGTGTAATGTGGCCGTTCTTCTTAAATTCATCCTCTCAAATAATTAAAACAGACAATAACTTGCCCCCCAAAGCCAGAGATATGCTACCAAACCACAGCTGAAAAAAATGCATTGAGGAAAATATATCAATCATGGAGCCTCAGAAAAAGGCCTGACAAAGCTCTAGACCTGGGCCTCAGACAATACAGTCATTCGCTTCTCCACTTCATTACAGCACATGGTGCCAAGGCTGGAACCTGGGTCTCCATGCCTGCTTGAGCTATCTTCTTAGCCCTGGTCATGTTACTTCAAATCTCAAATTTAGTCTAACATGTGCTGGACAGTTTGCCTCCCTATTATTTCATGTCACAATGAGGGAAAAACTGCTGAAGGAGGTCCCGAAGCTCTCATACAGCCAGCAGCTTGGGGGGCACCACAGAGGGTGGTGACTAGAAAAGCAGTTACCTTCAAAGCGGAGGCATCCCAAGTGAGACACCTGAGGACACAATCGCGAGCTTGTGGGTTTATCTATCCTAAATAAGGCAGGGGGTAAGCTTGGACGGCAGCTTAGCACAGGAACCGGCATCAGGGTCTTCCTGGCTGCCTGAGGCAGGTTGGAGCATCTTGTACAGCAGCCCCTCGCTATTTTGCAGTTCGACTTTCGCGGACTCGTGGCTTTGCAAGGTTTCAAAAAATATTAATCTAACTTCTTATTTATCGTGACCAGGGAAATAGCTCAGTGGAATAAGTGCTTGTCTGGCAAGCGCCGGGTCCTGAGATTGATCCCTGGTACCACAAGAAAATAAATAAAATAAAATATTTATCGTGGACTTTTCACTGTATTGTGGCATTTTGCAGTACCGTACAGTATACATATGTTGTTCAAATTACGTAGGTTTATGAGTTCAGAAAATGGTTAAGAACGTTGTAAGTGTTTTTAAAAGTGTGGGAAAGGTTTATGAGGCCTTAAAATATACAAATACTAAAATAAATATAACGTCACTACTTTGCTGATTTCCACTTATTGCGGGGTTGTCTGGATCATAACCTCCGCAATAAGTGAGGGACCGCTATAACTCTAAAAAAAATCACGCAGGGACAACTGCTCTCCTTCACATGTTCCTGAGCTTTGTCACGTTGTCCAAGTTCAAATATAGACAGAGAAGTAGATAGGTAGATAGGCAGATGATAGATAGATGACAGATAGATAGATAGATAGATAGATAGATAGATAGATAATATGACTTACTATTCTACAGTTAGAATAGTTTAAGTGGAAAATTCCTACAGAGATAATAAGAATTAAAGATGATATCTATAAAATTAACACAACAACAAACCTACCAAGCTAACAGAAAAAAATGACGTTTTTCCCTGGGTGCATTATGTATCTAAAGCAAATACACAAATAAGTTAGAAAAATAGATGATGTATTCTAGGGCCAGAGTGCAGGGCAGTAGTAACGCTCTCGAGACCCTGGACTCAGTCGCTAGCACTGCAACAAAACAAGCAAAACACAGTGAAACAAACAACAACAACAAAAATCAATGATCTGTTCAGTCTAACGGGAAGTCAGCCAAGGCAGTTTGAAAATGTTGGGACCGTCGGAAGTGCATCCGTCGCAGTACGAGCAGAGGCTCACCTTAAGCGAATTTTATGCCTTGACATATCAATCACTGAAATATCACAACTGAGACAGTCTTTAAAGGGGGACACAAGTCTCTTAGTAGAGCTTTTGGAGGCAGTTAATGCTTATTTTTTAAATTTTTATTCTTATTCTTTTCTTCGTAATTTCTCATAACTTCTTGTCTTTATTTTGTTTCTGTAAACCTGTTTTACATGCTCATATTTGGTAACATGAACAATTAATCTGAAGATAGCATCATGCAACACAGCAACCATTATTGAATTCCTATTACTTTGTTTAGTGAAATTTTGTACCATTTCTCATGCTTTTATTTTTTACTATTTTGTGCACTTTAAAAAATGAGGAAAATTTTTAAGAGAATTTTTAAATAAAAATAAATAAATTTATGTCTTAAATAATTTTTAAATAAATAAATGACTATGTACTGTTGGGTTAACAGAACTTCATGATATTCCTCTAGGGCATTGAAAATATAAGCTCTGAAAAAAGACAATGTTTTGGTTTTCATTGTAAATAGCTTCGAAATTTCTACAACTCAGTTTCCTGGAAAACTAGTAAATATGCAAAGCCTTACTCCTATATTCTAGCTATTCATGCAAAAAAGTGCAAAGTATTTTCAATCCAAAATTGCAGGAGTTACTTATCTTCTAATACACTATGCAGTCATGGTACTTATACTACATAAGAAAGTATAGGATATTAGTCTCTCTTCTTTGTCTGTCTTAATTTCCTTTTTTCCTTCATTTTTTAAATTTATTATAATAGCTCATTTTGCTAAAAATGTTTTGAAGATATTCCTTGTATGAGAGCCTGCTAATTATGCTCTCCGATATTGATTAAAATAGAAATAATGAAAGCTTACATGCATACATATCAAGGGAAAAAAAAGGTATTTCAAAATCTATTATACTCAACAGTCAGAATTGAAAGAAATGCAAATGAGTCCAGCTGCCTTCAGGTAGAAGGGGAAACTGTCAACATTTTTAATTAAAACAATTACTGTCTTAGAAGTAAGTTCAATTAAATCAATCACTGTCGTAAAATTTTCTCATGCAAAGTGCAGATTGACAAAAGAGAAATTGAGGTAAAGCATCCAATGATGTTTGTATTTTAAAATACAAATGTAGAATTTGTATTTAAATTAACACATTATTTTATTGCATTAAATTGACAAATTTAATTTAAATTAAAAAATTTAGAATACAGCTTACATGGCAGAGGCATTAAAAATTTTTTTTTAATTTTTTGGTAATGGGAATCAAACTCAGGACCTTGCCCTTGCCAGGCTGGTACTTGTGCAGCTGAGCTATAGCCCTGGCCTCAAAAGCATTAATACTTTTACTGTGTTTTTGTACACATAAATCTTAGTATCAACTGTATATTAGTGTGGGTTCTGAAAAGCCTCTCATCCATTAGGTAAAATAACGCACTTTTTGCAGGATTAAAAACTTTTGGAGTGTATGTATTTTTATTTGAAAAAAAAAAAAAGTTCAGATCTAACTAGATGCTGGCATTCCTGGTAGCAGAAAATATTACTGTGGACAGTTTGCCCAGAGCTATGAGTTATCTTATAACCAAACTTAAAAATAAGCTACACAGGACCTCTCCCAAAAGGCTGAGCAGAAAGAGTGGGGAACAAATACAGAGGAGGATGGTGACTGAAACTGAAGACTGGGGCGAGTCGATGTCTTTCTGCGCTTCTCCCCTGCAGTGGCACTCATTTCTTCCTGCGGGCCTATGGCAGCCCCTGGAGCTCTCCTCCAGGACCCCATTCCAGCCACTCCTGACACTGCCCCCAAGAACCACCCCAGGGTAGCGGACAGTTGCTGTTGCCCTGCCCCTGCTCGCAGCCTATGTGACTTACCTGGATTTCTATCCAGGTCACCCCCTACCCTTATTTCTCTCTGGGGACAAGACACTGGTAGGACAGACTGTCCTTTTTAGGAGGATCAGCTGAAACTGGTTGGATCTAGGATGACCGCTGGAATAATCCACTACTACATTCATTATAATCCCATCTGGATGCTAAGTGACACACCTCCCAGTATCATGACAGCTGACAACTGCCATGAGAGCAACCAAGCTGAGTCATGAAAGGGTAAGAAAGAGGTAGTGCCTGAAATAAAATCAAACCTCATAACTGTTCTTCTCCTTTATTAGTCTATCCCTCCCATTTATTTCTCTTATATTATGACAATAACTTCCTAACCCCTGATGGGTAGAGAGCTGGATTTACAGGTAAATTGCCCATTTCTCTTCTTGGTCAATAATATTAACTCCTTACTGCTTAGTCAGCATGAGGCTTGAGTCTGGCTTCACAAATCCAACAGGAAAACAATAGCCCAGTTGGGGATGAGGACTTGGTAACAAGTGTATCCTGTTCCAACTGCTGCTTGTACCACTAATGCCTCTTCCTCTTCCTCAGCCAGTCCGAGTCCTACACCTGCAGGTATCAGGGGAAGAACCTTGCAGCACACATAGATCCTGCACTCAAAATGCTTGCTGATGTTGTGGTGAGGACCTACTCACCACCCACTTGGAAGCAGAAGTAAAAATGACCCAGAAGCAAGGTTGGCCAGGTCTTCTCATCCTGCCATTTCTCATCTCATTTTGTATACTGGAAAGAGCCACAGACACCGAAGTTCCTCTTTCCCAGTACAGCTCACACTAAGGAGAACTCCTATGCTCCAAGCCACTGAGAGGACAGTAAAGGCCCTCATTCCAGAGAAGCCCTGCCCATGCCCAGGAGGAATGAATGCCGCGCAGAGAGGCCCGCGGCCCTGAGCACACAGGCCTCGCTGCCCGTGGACGCCAGATTGAGTTCTTCCCCAAACCTGATTTGTACCTAGCCTTTCAATCTTTATGGAACCTAAGCATAAAAGGAAATAATCTCTCAGATTTCCAAAGGTTTCCACGTAGCGTAAAATTCCCTCATTTCTGAAGGCTCCCATATAATGTAGATTTTTTTAGTTAAATTCATTATGTGTTTTTCTTTTTTTAAATTATCTTTCATTATAAAATTCTTTGGACTATTAGAAGTTGATTATGCCTTTCTTCCTGTCTATTGAGGGAGGAGGGCAGAACCAATAAAATAGCTTTGTGTGCATTAGCCATATGTTAATTTAGTGGGTTTGCATGTCTTTCTCCCCTGCAAATGCATTGTAAATCCTTTGATGATTTACAGAATGGATTAGTCAAAGTAGTCTGTCACTGATTTGCACAGAAAAAATAGCCAAGTATATTTCTGAAACTAAGTTCATTGTTTTTTAAAGAATCTCTGTAAGTTCCAAATGTTTTTCAAAGGAGTGTTGTTTTTAACTCTTGTTTAAGAGTTGAAGGGAAAGAGAATGTTTGAGATAAAGGTAGGTGTGGGGGCTGAATTAGAAATACCAACAAATTTTAACTTTTTTCACTGGAACTATTGTGGCCTTAAAATTCCCTCTTGTTAAAGCATATTGAGATAATAACTATGCGAAGCACCTATTTTGTAAAAAAAAAGGCTTGGAAGAGTTTGTTAAAAGGAAGATAGGTTGTAAGAATCATGCTGAAGATGTGGCTTTTAGCTCTGAGCAGCAGATCCAACAGTGTTATTTCAGGAATTCAAGGATGAATTCTCTGTACTTTAAATATAAATATATGATGTCTAGAAGTTCTACAAGGAAGACAATATTTGAAGCTCATGTTGAAAAACATTATTTCCCCATCCTCTTTCTGAACAAAAGTCTCTTATAAAACTGTAAGGTATCAGGTATGTTAGAACTCCCACTGGTCCTAGTATAAACCATAATTGACCATTAAAGTAACCAAAATGTGGGACCTATTGTTCTGCCTTATTTATTCATCACATAAAAATAAATTAATTGTATAATTATGTATTTTGTACGTTGACCCACAAATTCATCCTTACTAAATGGAAGTTACATATTTTTAAATTTAAATCATGAGTATTAATTGTATAATTACAAAAGATGATTAATACACAAAATTGTTGTGCATATTTAAATAAAAATAATATAATATGCTCTTTAGCATCAGCACTTGAGAGCCAAGTCAACCAATTATTGTTATTACTCGTAGTGAAATCTATGCTTACTGTACACTGTGCCAGGGATTTTTGGTTTCTGTGTGGTTCTATTTTTGCATTGCCAGAACACAAGCATGCAAGGAAGTGTCTGTCCCTCTTCCTCAGTGAGCTAGGGCGTCAGTCGCTGATATGTGCCCATCTTGCACAGGTAGGGCCACATTACTCAACTTCAAATTCTATTTCAGTGATATTCATTTCTAAAAGACACTGAAGATTACTTTTAAGAACTATTGTGTATTCTTATACTAAATATTAGGAAGGACTGTGCTGAGTGTAGGGATTGTAAGTATTCCCTAGATGGTTAGCAAATAGCTGAACATTTTACTGAAATTTTAAATGCTATTGACACACGGGGTGGGGGGGGATGTGAGATACTTTAGCATAATTGTTGCTTAAAAGTCATTTCTAGCTACTCCAGAGATCTAGCGCGTTGAACACCATGGCCAAACCTTGTAGGGTGTACCTGAACAAGGAGGCCCACAAATGGGTAGACGTCTTCAGACAAGAATCTTTTCCAGGAGGCTGAGGAATCCCTCTAAAGATTTTGCCACAGAAAATCATATACCTGAGTCAGCTCTTGCACAAGGACTGCCTCAATGTGGCAGACTTGACATCCCTTTGGGCCCCACAGGATGGCCCTACCCCAGACCCTCTGCCCAAGGATAGTGAGATGGAAACAAATAAGGAGGAGAAGAAAGAAGTCCCTAAGTGCAGCTTTCTCCCTGGGAATGAGAAAGTCCTGGCTCTGCTTGCTCTGGCTAAGCTAGAAGTAGGGACTCTCAAAGAGAAGTGCATTCTGGTGATTACATGGATACAGCACCTGATCCCCAAGATTGAGGATGGAAATGATTTTGGGGTAACAACCCAGGAGAAAGTTCTGGAAAGGGAGAGTGCAGTCAAGACCAAAGTAGAAGCCTTCCAGACAACCATTTCTGTGCACTTCTCAGAATGTGGGGACGCTGTGACCAAGGCCTCCAAGGACACCCATGTAATGGATTACTGGGCCCTGGTTCACGAGAGAGATGAGGCAGCCTATGGTGATGAGGCAGGTCCACAGTGCTGGACCTGAGGGCCTTCTATGCAGAGCTTTATCATAGCAGCAACAACCTGGGGAAAATTGTCAATGCAAAGGGTGAGGAGAAGCCATCTATTTATTGAGCCCAAGACTAGAAGAAAAAATAAACAACCTATTCCCTGGGGGGGGGGGGAATCAGTTCTAACAGTACATGCATATTTTCTACATTTGTCTCTAGTGCCATTTTCAGATAAGAATCTCAAATAACTGCTCAAATTCTTATCTGTATTTTTTGCAGATATTATAAAAATTGGGGATTTTTAACTCAACTAACAAAATATTCAATATGTGCTCAACGAGCCTTTAAACATTGAATGACATGAATGACATCTTCCTATCTCCTTTTCCTTGGATTTTGCTTTAAGATGAAATCCACTATGCAAACCATAACTACAGGCCTGTTGACATGAGCAATCCTGAAAGGAGCATGTATCATCTTGAAATCCTCACTTAAAACATGCTTCATTGTCATAATACATACACACAATTATGTGTGATAACTTACACATTGAAGATGGTCACACACACACACACACACACATACACACACATACGTGTACACACACAGCCAGAAACAGAGGTTATACTAAGAACAATTCACAAGTTCTAGGGCACTGAATAGAGTAAAAATAAGTAATGGGCTCAGTAATGGTGGAATATAACCTAAGTTTGATCTCTAAATCTGTCTCCT
>PVKN010024055.1:0-14567 GCA_004027915.1 Capromys pilorides
GATGAATTCAAAAGCTACAACTACCTATAAGCTATAAGTTGGGATGTCTAGGTAGCTGCCTATCGTTTTTATTTTTGGCTTACTAGCAAAAAGGAGAAGGTGCTTATAGCTGAATGCCTTAGGTACCCCAGAATCCCTTCCTATTTTAAGTTGCTTTCTCCCTTGGTTTGGATTCTAGCCCTGGTATTCTGTGTTCTGGGTGAGTTTAACCTTTTGAAGCAGCCATCATAAATACATGCAGATGAAAGTTATCCAATGTGATAATATAGCTGGTGCCACTGTAAATATTTACAACTTATATGTGTATTGATATTCACGTTACCCATGAATTCAGTCCCCTTTTCTGAGTAGCTTTTATGTATACTACTTAGCATGCCTTGTTCCTGTGTAGCCTACATGTGAAGAGGGTTAATGCTTTGGCCTCAAATGCTGGAGAGACTGGACTCACTTATTGACTTTGAGCTAAGATGACCAATTATTAACTGTATTACCTGATGCAGAAATGCACTACAAATTTGTGCTGGTGACCTGAAAGACAAAGATGACTGGTGGTGAGCACAGGGTTCAGCTGAAGCACTAGAGAAGCCCCTTTGGCCATCTACCCTCCATGCAGGGATTTGGGAGCCTAGTCTCTACTGTTAGCAGGTACAAATTTTTAGCTTTATAGGATTTGAAACTACTGTGAGTAGGTTAAACTTATGCAGCTATTTGGGTAAAAGATGCTAATTGTCCTGTGATGATTCAGTACTGAGGAAGGCCGAAAGTATAGAATTGTCACATTATATGTATTTTATAAGTAGGATAGTGTGGTGGATTGACAATGGTAGTCAATTTATAACACCCAGATGAACTGAGTCAGTGTGGCACTGGATGTGGAAAACCACCAGAGGATTGTTGCCAAGAACATAAAAAGGAGAACTGGAGAGGAAGAGGTACTGTTAGGAAGCTCTCGTTTCTCCTGGGGCTATTGGTTCTTCCTGCACTATTGGTTCTCCTAGAGGAGCTTATCATGGTAACTTTCCTGATGTAAACTCAGCTGTTCTCCTCATCAGGGGAGCTGAGGATCTTGTTGTCACTGGAAATGGCTATGGTTCACTTTCAGGGAGCTCTAGTCTGTGCTTGGAGGATTACTTCCTGGCTGCAGAAGGGAAGATGGTGCACTGTTCAATGACCTATAGAAGTTTGTCTTGCTGACTTTCTTAAGATGGACTTGGATGTTTTCATTATCACAAGAGCTCATGACCTCAGTGTTACTGAGCATGGATGGGGTGCTGTTAGAGGAAGTGCCAGTCTTTACTTTCAGTATCACTTCCTGGCTCCAGTGCAGAACCCCCCAACCTGCTAGCACAGATCCTTCAACCTGCTTGCATAGATTTTCTAGCTTCCACCACTTACCTTTTAAGCTTTCCCAGTGCAGATCTATGAAACAGACTTGCATCTGCTACAGCTTCATTGTTATGGGCTGTAGGTCCTCAGCGGGACTCATGCAGGACATTGCCATGGGATCCAGGCCCTTAGCTGGATTCTGTGGGTTTTTAGTGTGTGGACAGATTTCTTGCACCCTTTGTGTATATGACTCTTTGAGTGACTAGTATAAAATAATACTATAAATTATGTATTATGTATTTTCAAACCCTAACTACAACAGACACCAAGCTCTAGGAAAGACTGCTTTAAAATTAAGGGCAGGACTGGAATGTTATCACCTGCCCATAGGAAGAGTGAATTTTAACCCTATCTTCGTGTCAGAGCATGGGGGTTTGGGAAATTCAAATTAACCCATTGAATTTTTATTCTATATAGATGCTAATATACTAAAGGAAAGTGTTGGTCAAAATATGCCCAAATAATACATACAAAAGAATAAACAGGATTTGTTTGAAAAATGTGTATTTCTGAGCCCTGTACTGACTTATTGAAGAGTATCTCAGAGGCACTGCTTTTCAAACAACTTTCCCCGTGGTTGACATGCACATGAAAGTTTAAAGCCCACAGTGGCCTCTGATCTGTATTTTTGGGAATCAGTTTTGTGCATCTGTGTGTCCTTGAGAGACAGAGAAGAGGACAGGCAGAAAATGAACCTAAGGTGAGATGGCCATAGGCTGCCACAAATCCCTATTTTGAAGTGGGCTCCAGGATTGCTGGTAAGAAAGGCATTTGTGCTTGGAATGCTCAAGGATCTTCGAAGTTTCCCAAGCTGGAAGAGTCAAACTTGGTGAGAACAAGGAAGTATATAGTTCATTTTGTGATGCTACCACAAAATATTACAGGCTGGACACCTTATTAAAAATAAGAGATTTAGTTAGCTCACAGTATAAGAGGAGGAAAGTCGAAGATTGTGCAGCTCCATCTGCTGAGATCTGGTGAGGTCCCCCTTGACTGCATCCCAACACAGAGGAAATGAGCAGAAAGAAAAACAGCTGTGCAGAGGAGAGGACATATGTACAGGGTAGCCTCACTGTAGGTGCCAGTCCACTCTTAAGAGAATTACCTCATTGCCATGAGAACTACACCACCCGCATGCATCACGATGGAGGGTGAAATCCTGTAGCCCAGTCACCTCCTACCAGGCCCTGCCTCCCAAAGGTTCTGTACTTCAGCTCCACTGCGCTTGGAACCATGCTTCTGCCATGTCATCCTCTAAAGATCATCCTCAGACCGTATCTGGGTCAGAGTGGGATGCTTCCGCAGGGAAGTTATCTTGATAACTTTGAAATGAAAGCAGTTGTAATCAAGAGGAATGTTACAAAAAGAGTATAAAGAACCCCTATACATCTCCTACTCAGACTCATCAATTATTAACATTTCCCCATTTGTGTTCAATTTGTACATTCATATACCATATGAATTCACACATACACAAATTCACACACACAAATTGCAAGAGTATGTTACAGATACAATGCTTTATTGCTTAATATTTTTAGTGCATGTTTGCTAAGATCTCTTGTGTGACCACAGTATAATGATCAAATTAGAAAATTTCAATGTGGTGACAGTGCTATTCTCTAATGCATATTAGCCCAATTCCAAGATTGCCAGCAATGTCTTATTTACCAGTGTTTTTGCAGTCTATGACTCGTTCCAGAGACTCGGTGCAAAAGACAGTCTGTGACCTGGAAAGCATGTAGGTGCCGAGCACCTTCTCTCCTGAGTTGACTTCTCTCTTGCCATTTTCTTTAAGCAGTATTTCTGCTTTACCTTTTTTTTGTGATTTTTTTTTTCTTTGATTCCCCCAAGGCAGGTAAGGTAGCAAATCACTGGTTCTTAATGTAGTTTCGCAGAAGGTTAAATAGCATTAAATCAGACTTGGAAATTTTGCTGGTCCCCCAACAATGATCTAATCCCATCATGTTATATTCTTGTAGCATCAGGTCCCCTTATCTGCGATTTTATTTCCTAGTTTCAGTCACCCCTACAGCCAACAATGCTCTTAAAATACTAAATGGAAAATTCTGGAAATAAATAATTTATGTTTAAATTTTAATAAACTATTATTATAATTGTTCCCCATTGGTAGTTTTTAATTAACATGTTATTATGCCTGATTAATAAATGAAATTTTATCATAGATATGTATAGATAGGAAAAAATGCAGTATATAGAGAATTTGGTGCTGTATGAGATTTTAGGCATCTGTTTGGACAGAATGAGACTAGAAGGCCACCCAGGGACAAAAATGATCTGTATCAGAGGGATTTCAGCTAAATTTTATATATACGGTGAGAAGGGGGCATCTTCAATATTCCTGAAACTGTTCCAGGAAATTTTGTTTTCAAGCTAGCATGATTTAAAGAAGAAATCCTCACTTATGAAAACAGAAATGTTAAAGAAATTCTCAATTATTGGAATTTGACAATGTATTAAAAGAATAAAGTATTTGACCAAGTAAGATTTACTCTTCTTCAGCACCTAGCTCCACCTTTCCAGTACAGAACTGTATGGATGTCAGACCTCCATGGCGTAGAAGGAGAAGCCAGTGTCTTAGAAAACACCAGTTGCCCAAGAACTCTGAGCACCAGGAGTTGTTTGTTCTCTTTCCTATCCTTAGCTTACACCATGCCCTCCACCTGACCCTGTCCTGTATGCCTCACAGGTTCTCGCTAATATGCTCCTAGATGCCTTCAAACTCTGTAAAGATGCTCTTCTCAAGAGAAGGCTTCTTGGAGGAACCCTTATGCCGACAAATGCCTGAGCATCCTGTCCAGTCCCACAGGATCATGCTGTGCAGTTTTGCATACTGATGCAAGAATCATTTCTTAGCTCTTCCCGTCCTTCTCTGCCCTCTCCCTGCCCCAGCATGTGAGCAATTGCAGAGCCCTGTGTTTTATATGTTTATCTGTATATCTGTTGCACTCCTTCCCCTTTCCCCACATCTGCAGCAGACAAGGGTTCTGTAAGTCAGAGCTTGCTTCCTCTCCTTTCTTGTTTTGTTTTTAAATCTCTGTATCTCTCAAGCTTGACACAATATCTGCCCCATAACTCACTGACAATAAATGTCTCTTGGATGAATAAATGGATGAGGAGCCTTGTGCTTCCTGAAATTTGAGGATAAAACAGGATGGGAAGTCGTAAAGCTGTGCCTCAGCCCACACTAACAGAAAATCTGACACTTCCCAGAGCTAACTGTGTGTGCTTCTTCATTGCTTGCTTCTGCAAAGAAGGGTCATTGTAATTTAACAAGATTTCTTGGCTCATCAAGTATTTATGTTTTTAGTGCTTAATGTGTTCATTTTACACAGATTAACAGTAATAAAATGATCTTTCATTTATTTTCTTTGTTTGGAGGGCATCTGGGGAGTGATGAATCATGGAGTCTCAGGTTTGGGCTTGACTGGAAGTTAAGTCATAATTCCAGAGAGCTGAAACACCATTGCTGTGTAAATCAGAAGGGCCTCTCTTAAATGGCTCTTTGTCTTCACACAGATTTTCACCGCATTGCCGCCCTTCACGCTGGGAATCTTTGAGCGGTCTTGCACTCAGGAGAGCATGCTCAGGTTTCCACAGCTCTACAAAATCACCCAGAATGCTGAAGGCTTCAACACCAAGGTAAACAGGGTGCAATTACAGAAGCGCCACTGAAAGGGACAGCCCTGTCTCCCAGATTCAGCTCCAGTCACCTGCCTGGGCAATCCAGGAAGCTGGAGAGAGAGAGAGAGAGAGAGAGAGAGAGAGAGAGAGAGAGAACACCAGGGAAAGCAGTGAGGCTGGCACACGGCCCTCCTCAAGCCCAGTGCATTACAGGTGCCGTTCTGTCTCGAGAGCCTTTGGCTCTCCGTGTGGGTGGGTAGCAGCCTCCAAGGCTTTAGAACCAGCCTTGTGTTAGCAGCTTCATGAAGTGAGCCAACTGGAAGCCTGCCCAACTGTTGCTAGGCTTCTCATTTTAAATAAAATGCTTTTTAGCTAATTAATAAGACTGATTAGATACAAACATAGGCATAGCATCACTTATTGGTATTTTGTTTTGTTTCAATTTGATATTTTTTTCCCAGAGAGGAGAATAAGAAGAAAGAACCCACCTAGGTACAGGTTGAGCATCCCAGATATGACATGCCTGGAACCAGAAGTGTTTCAGGTTTTAGAGTTTTTCAAGGTTTTGGAATATTTGTATATAGACAATGAAATATTTTGGGAACAGGATATAAGTTGAAATACAAAACTCATTTATGTTTCTTATATACATATCTTGGGATAATTTCTTACAATATTTTTAATAGTTTTGTGCCTGAAACAAAGTTTCATGGTGTGAGAATTTCCACTAGTGGGGTCACATCCTTGTCTCAATGCCTTTAGATTTTGGAACAGTTTGGATTTAGGATTGTTGGTTCATAGATGCTTAGCTTGTATAGGTAATTACAAGGAGAGCCAACCAGAAGTTGGGTAAAGTGGGAGAGCAATCCAGTGATTTCCGGTGTCAAATAAGGCCTGTCACATAGCCTGCAGTCACAGCAAGAGTGGCAGAGTAGTTGAGTGCTTCTTGTAGAAAAGCAAAGCTTGCACCCCACTTGCAGAAGAGGAGAAATGGCCATATTTCTGTGCAGGAGGAAGTTAGGGAACTTAAGCAGAAGTCCATTGCCCACTGTGCTTACAATACTGTGTGCTGATTGTAGTCACCATCTGCAGGAGTAGGGTTCTTGGGCTTTGGTAAAAAGAACAGAGTGAGCCTCCTCTGTAGGCCTCAGGGTGAGAACCCCCACCAGGGCTTCTTTCTGAGCCTCATGCTACCTCCACAGCTGGCTTCTCCTTGTGCATGCTTAAGAGACATCTCTCAGATTGAGAAAAAAATAAGACATCTGCTTGATTTTACTGTCTTGCATGTGCAAAGAGACTTAAGTGACTCTATTAATATTTGTTTACTATGATTCTATTAATGGAAAAATATGATGTGTTCCATCTGCATTGTTTACATAAATCTATTTTCGATTTGGTTTTCAATCAAAGGCCTTTTGAGGTATGAAAGAAGTAGGAGCAGACCAGTGTCAGGTTTCCATGCGTCTATAAAGTCTTCTAGAACTGACTAGGCCCTGACACTTAGTTGTAGGAATGCTCAACACTTTGTTATTGTTTGCTTTCCTTAATTTGTTTTTGATAGATCAGGGAAAGAGTAGGACAAAAATGAACATTTAAAATGGGAAAAAATCATAATGTCTTCTAATATTGTGTTTTAGTATTTTATGTTGTTCTACCTTGACTTAGGACCATGTGGCAGTTTCCAGATCAAATGTAGACTTTTAAATAAATTTAATCTGAATTTAACAGTTCTGTCATCTCAGTACTCACAAAGAAGACCAAAAGAGCTAGGGTGAAACTCAGTGGTAGAACCCTTGCTTGGCACAAGAGGAACCCCGGGTTCAGTTTCCAGCTTCACACAAAGACAAAGAAAAGATATTTGAGACACATTATTAAAATGATAATTTAGAATAGCTTAAACTTTACATTCTTTTAAATAAAACAGTTTTTTTAATGTGCACTTACTAATCACAAAACTCCAATGTGGGAGAAAAAAATGAATGGGTGGGATTTTTAAGGGGTAAGAGAGTTAGAATGCCACCTAAGAACTGACATGCAAAATGGTTTTTAGCACTTTCAAAAAGAGCACATTAATTATTTGAGCTACTTCTCGTCTCGCGGATGGCTGTGACATGTGTTCTGTTCTGTGACAACACAGAGAACTGATGGCAGCTCACCCTTCAGTTTGGGTGGATTGTGTGTTGGTCTACATAGGAATGGGTGTATATTTAGGTCTGTGTAGTAAAGTAATGTTATCTGGAGATATTCCAGTCATCTGTATGTAAATAGGAAGAAGCGGGTGTTTCTAGGGACTTTTAAAATGTGAAACTAACATGTTTCTCATGGAATCGCACAGCCACAGCCAGGAGCCTGCACAATGCGGCATTTGTTGTACGCCGCACACGGAGCCCAAAAGTTCTGGCAGTGCTGACTCCTTCGGTTTGTTTTCCCGCAGGTTTTCTGGGGTCACTGCATCAACGCCTTGGTCCACTCCCTCATCCTCTTCTGGTTTCCCATGAAAGCCCTGGAACATGGTAATAACTTCAAGACTTCAACTGTCACTGAGGAGCTTTGCAGTCCCTCTGCTGCCAGCATGTCCACAATTTTTCCCAGTTCTGCTCATCAAGAGGCCTAAGAATGCATTTTAGAAGAAAATGTACCCAAAACCAAATGAGAGCTAGGCCCAGATTGGCAGCATGTACTTTTCATCAGTCTGGCATCAATAATTCGATCTCTTTTTGGTAGACTGGATGGTTTAAATAATAATAATTGTAGTCATGGTTTATGATAACTGTTTGACTCATTGCGAAGAAGAGAGCTATACTGTCAGGAAACCCAGCTGCCTCTTGCCCTTGAGCTTAAAAGCTTTTGTAATCATTTGAGCTTTTGTTTTCCAAGACTTCCATACCTGCGTGCAGAACACTTAGTGTTGTAAGTTTAGTCTCGTTTACTTGTGTTAAGGGTCTCCTTCACTTCACGCATACCTTTTGAAGGTACAGTGTATTCGAGGACCACTCCTCCAGATTTGGCTATATTCCTTTACCAACAAGCATGTGGAGATGAGTGGGAAGGAGACAAGTTGCTCACACTTCTTACCACATCCAACAGTGTAGCCCCCATTACAAGGGAGTTACCTTGAGTCTCAAAAAAGTGAAGTTGTGTCCTGAGAATGCTACCCTTTCATCCCTATCAAATAATAATAATCCTTCTGGGAAAAATCACTGCAAATATTTACTGGACAGGGCTTTTGGTTGTTCAAAGAAGCAAAAAACATGAAGTTTTCAAGCATCTTTGCTGCTGTCAGTGTGTTCTATGTTTTATATAGAAATGATTCATCCTTCACTCATATTCTTTAACCTGGTGTGGTTTTGTTCATGAAGCTGTGACATTTGGTGGTGGAAGTAGCCATGATCATGGCAGCATGAGCTATTGACAGGACTATGTGTATGTGTAACAGAACAGTTTTTAGCAGTTGGGCTCTACAGCCTGAGCCCAGGGTTTTGCATAACAGTGCATGAACTGGCCACTATAGCTAATTCTGGAGTAACTAACAGTAACTCTGGAGCTTTTGTCCTTATCTAAGGCACTATATTGTGTTTACACTCAAAAGTATTTGGCTTTGGGCTTCCATTTGTTTGACAAGATGATCCTTTACTTAGCTGCTTTAAGAGGAATAATGTGGCCTCTTTTAGTGGACACCATGATTTTTGTATCCTGAGGTTGGGATCATGCATTTGAACTTAGGGCCTGTAGTTGATGGCAGTGTTGTTACAGTCTGCCCAGACGCCACTAGTAAACCCTTTCATTCACCTACTGTGGTCTGTGTTTAATAGGTTTTAGACTCCCATCTATTTCTGATGTTCCTAAAGGATATTTCCAATTGAACTTTAAACTAGGTTCCGCCCCTCTTATCTGATTCTTCCAAATCTTACAATTTGCTTAGCAACAAAATGATAGAATAATGGATCTTTTGTTATTGTTTTAGTCCTTGTGACTAACACTATCAGTTCTGTTCATTTTATTTATCCACGCTTCAACCTAGAGCCTTTCTTCTAGTTGTATTACAAACAACCTGTGAAGTAAAAGCTTTCAGGTGAAATAGCATATCACCATAGAAGGCCAATTTTGTTTCATTCAATAGTTGACGTTCTCTAACAAATTGGATTAATATTTCTAAATTAATTTCTAAATTTCCCCTATTTAGGGTAAGGCAAAAAAATTACATTATTACTCACATGTCTTATTTGTTCACATGACATTTATGTGTTATCTGCTGTGAACTCCAAGCAGATGATAAGCAGATATGTCAGCTAGAGCCTTCCTTCTAAGCATTTGTAATCTAACTAAGATTAGATTTTCACATGGAGAACTCTAATGTAAGTAGAAAATAACTGTCTCAACCAGGTGTGATGGTTCCTGCCTATAATCCCAGCACGTGGCAGGCTGAGGCAGGAGGATTGTTGTGAGTTCAAGGCCAGCATGGGCTGCATAGTGAGACCTAAACTTTATGATGAGATGCTGTTTCAAAAAACAGAAAAAAAAAATAACTGTCTCATGTGAAATGCACATAAAATATTACTAAGTACTCAGTGGCTGGGTGATGCTTTTCCTTTGAAACTGTTGGTGGCTTCTTTGAGAGTTGGTATTTAGGCTTAGCTATGAAGGCCTAGTGGGATCCAAGTGTGTAGGACTGGCAGTAAGAGCCACACAAAACAGGACCATGGACAGAATGGCTGTGTCTGCTGCCAGTTCTCGTACTGAATCCTGACCCCCAAAATGATGGTGGTGGGAGACGGGATCCTAGAGAGATGGCCAAGTCATGAGGCAGAAGCGTTTTTCTTATAAAAAAGACCCCAAGAGGTCATTTGCTCCTTTTGCTACAAAAGAACACACCAAGGAGGCACCTTCTATAAGGAACAGACTCTTATCACATACAAAATCCACCACCAACTTGATCTTGTGCGGCCCAAATTCCTGTCAGTTGGGAGACACTGTCTGCAGTATTTGTCCATGGCAACCCGAACAGATTAACCTCCCCCTTCTCAGTCATTGCAGCAACTGTAAATCAAAACTCAAGTCTTCAGATTGCTGTTGGCACTGTGTGCGGCAGGTGAGAACTGAGGAGTAAGGGGCGAGTGGGTAGAAAAGGGATAAAGAGTGGGGGTGGTCAGATTTCTAATACTTGGGTTAGTTTTCTCCATAAAGGGTTAAGGATGTGAGCTTTATGGGGGAGCGTGGGCAATGAGGATTTCCTTTGGAGACTGTAAGACTGCTTTGTCGAGGGAAACAGGATTTGGCAAAAGCATGAGTTGTTGGGGGTCTTGATGGGGAGCTAGGGTGAAAATCAAGAAAGATCGCAAGATTGAGAGGCCAGAGACATGTCAACTGACTGAATTACTTGTTTATGTGTGCTGATTTGCTGTCTTAAATCCAAGCAAGTTCTTATTACACTCTTGTTATTTAGAAAATGTATGGGTTCTAACTCTAGGCAGCATAGGGTGATGGAGCTGATTTGAGACAAATGGGAGCACTTTTAAAGGAGAGGAACCCCAGTGCAATGCATGAACATGTCAAGGCCTCCTCTACCCCCTAAGTGCTGTCTGAAGGCACAGCCACCTCTCCACATCCACAGTTTTGGAGTTTGGCTTCATCTAGGTGCAAGTACCCCCATGTCTTCATTCCATGTTAACTCAGCAGTGTCACAAAGACAATGTATTTTGCTATGCAGTTCTCTCTACCATCCATCCGTGGACCCTAGCAGAGCTGCTCACTCTAGTCCGAGCAGTGTGAGCACTGGGGAGAGGCGCTTGAGGAGGTGTAGCCACAGTACTCATTCCAGTCCAGCATTCATTCTAGAATGCTTCCAAGAATCTTGCTGTGCTTATTTTTGCATGGGTTTGGACAGACTTCTCAAAGCACTCGCTTGCTGATGAAGTTTGTGATGATTCATTTAGAGTTCAAAATAAATTTTTCCATTCAAGCAAGTCAGTAAATCAGATTTCTCCCAACCACACAGCCCTGCACCCATGCCCACGGTTCTGCCTGCAGTCTGTACACTTTGATCTGAAAAGCAACTCTAGGTATCGCCTTCACAGGCACCAAAATTCATCAAGTGTGGCTCAGGGTCAGGCCACACTCGGGTTTTCCAGGAGCTTTTTCCAGTGTGCATAGTTGGGAACAACCCTCCCTGAAGTGGAATGTAGTTATTGGCAAAATAAAGGTAAAGTCAATTTTATTTAGGAAAGAAATTCTCAGATTTTTCTTGATGAAAATTGCAAGGGAGGCAATGGGAAAGAAAATATGCTTAGCAGCAGAGAAATAACCTTTAAAGATTGCTCTAGAGGGCTAATGGTGTGGCTCGCTGATATTCCCCTTGGCATTCAATTCTTAGCACCAAAATAACAGCAACAAGAACCCTGATGATGATCCCCTGGGAGTCCCACTGTAGAAAGATTGAAGAAACATAGCGAATGAATACTTAAAGCTTCAGCATCCATTAAGCAAGAGTATCTTTCAGAATTCTTAGTACAGTTTTATACTTTCAAATAATGTGGTAATATACAACCTGGTGAATTTTAAATATTAGTTAAATACTACTACACATGCAAAAACTAAAACTTGCCATAGTTCTCTCCACGAGTGGCATTGCCAAATTATACTAACTTCAAGTATTTATAACCCACACCTTGTCACTATAAACTTGCAACTTTTTAAATTCTCTTCTTCATTTATTTTAATAAAAAAGCAATAAACTTATTCTCCATGTCAGGGCTTTCCTGGGTTCCAGCATGTCGTGGTGTACACAGCAGGTTTGTTCCTTATCCTCATGGAGGACATCTAGAGAAGGTGGAACCTGAGCAAGAACTGGTATCACAGGGGAGAGTAGAATGCTTTCCATGAAAGCCTAAGCTAAGCTGGTCCTGAGGGACTCCTTCCTGGAGAGTGTGGCAACAGAGTTGAAGGATGAGTAGGAATGAGGGAGGACAGAAGGAGATAAGACATGGTGCATCTTCCAGGACTATGAAGGGTGAGAGTGGGGAGGAACATGGGGGTGGGGCAGGAGATGGGTGAGTGAGGTACAGACTGGCCTGGAGGCGTCAATATCCGAATTTTCTGTGCTGTTTTGAATAACTGAGCCTTTCAGGGCATTAGTGTAATGGGAGCCATTTGAGCTGGCTTACATTAGCAACACCACCTTGGCAAGGATGATTGCTGGAGTCCTGTCGTTTAGCCATTGCCTGCTCTTGTACAGTGATGATGATGGTGGAGAAAAGCACTGGATCAGAGGTAGAAAGGGAAGGCACCCATATCATATTAGTTAACACTGCTGTATTCCATCCTATCAGCCTATATGCTAGCCCTGCAAGAAACAGGACTTTGGCAGCCACTTGTACCAACAAAATGCTATATTTTCCAAGTCAGATCTGTATAGTGTGCACTAACTTGATGATTATAAAAGGCCACTAACAATACAATGTGCAGTTTAGGAAAGTTCTGAAATGAATCCAAAGATTCAAAAGCAGACTTTAAATCTTTAATAGGACAGAAAAAGGGAGCCGTAAGTCAGTGTGGGCTCTGGTGTCTGGCACTGCCTGCCGGGAGGAGAGTGGTGGAAGTTCATAAAACCCTGAGGCCCATAAATGCAGAAGGTGGAACTTGCTCACTAAGAACTAGAAAGACAGACATTCTGGAATCCTTTTCCATTTAGGCAAGTGAAAGTACAGCTTATAAATATGAGTAACTCATTTGTTACTAGCCCAGTCATAATGGGTTAAAAATATAAGCAAATCTCTAAATTCAAATGTAAGGATTTTTAAATTTTTTATTTATTTATTTATTTTTATGTTTTTGGTTTGTTTTCATCACAACAATGAACTGCTATGAGAAAGTCCTGACCTAGGAGACCACTTTTCCATGGAGTTCTGCCACCTACATTCTCACCCAGAAATGAGTTGGAAGGCTATTGCTTTTCATTCAGTAAAATTTCTTTATCTTTTAATAATTGCTCAACTACACGTATTTTAAACATGCGGGTGTGGTGTGATGTAAGAAGCATGAGCTGGAATTCCCAAATGTCGCTCGTGCAGTGCCGCAGGCAGCTCAGCTGTGTATTCTCTGGTAGTCCTGCTGTGGCAGCCTTTTCCCAGGCTCAGGAGCTTGGCGCAGCAGAGGGCCACTTGTCACCTCTGTCACCACCCAGTGAAGAAATGTGTTGACCATGGATGTACTGACTGTATGTTCCAGTTTTCTTTTCTCTTCTCATCCTTGTAGGAGTGTGAGTATGTGCGCATGCGTGTGCATATGCGCATGTGTGTGATCTGCTGCCCTGGCATTCAGGGCCTTGTTCCAGGAGAAACTGTCCCTCCCAGGACCATGTATTTCTTAAAGTTGGCAAGTGACTCCCTTTCAGGCATGCTTTGGGCATCTCTAGATCAAACTGTCCATGCCAAGCTGAAGTTCCTCCTGACCGAAATCACCCCAGGCCCAGTCTACCTGACAACTAGGAAGCATCCATATGGCCCAACGCCTGCAAAACTTATTCTAGCTAGCCAGCCCTCAGCTCCATCAGCGTGCCTTCCCTTCCCGCACCTTTGTTTCCTTCAAGAACCCCCGCAAAGTCTGTGGTCTCTGCTCAGTTGTCTCCTGCTCCGACCTCCTGACTGCACTGACTGTGGAGCATCTAATGGTCTTGCATGGCATAGCTGGTCTCCTCTTTCCAGTCACAGGAAAAGATTCACTCTTTTCCTTCTGACTAATGGGTAATCCAAGATTACCAAGTGAACAACAGGAAAAAAAATGTGGTCATTTTATTATATGCCTAGTCATAGGCACTACGTACATATTCTGTGAATCCCCAGGCGGTAAGATGACCCAGCCTTATGTAGAGTTTATCAAAGGGACAGGGGCTTGAGCTTCTAGGGGAAGATAGGTACACTTGCTGTAGAAGTATGGAGGGTGTGCATAGCCTGCAGAGTCGCCTTGCATTTTCAGTGCAAGTGAGGTCTCCTAGATAACAGCCATGCAAGGCCTCATCTGGGTGTTAGACCCCTAGGCAAATAGAAGTTATAAGAAAGATCTACTTATATCTGTTCTTTACTCATGCAAATAAATGTGAATTTCTTTTTACAAAAGACATCTTTTGGGACCATTCTTTTGTCTATAGAGGTCTGCAGTTTTACTGACAGTGCCAAAAAAATGTATTTAGGGTGGAATGTTTTGCTCTCCCACGTAGGGATCTTCCTTCCTGGCTGCCATCTCCATGTCTTACCACATGCGAACCAGTGTTTAATGCCTGGCCCTGAGCTCACCCTCAGCCTCAGCCATGGGAGGGGAGTCAGGGTTGCACACTCTTACTGTCTCACTCAGCAAGGGATCTATTGACTTTGCCCATGTTTGACCAGCAAGAAGCAGGCAGAGGACCCCACACAGGTGTAGGCAGGCTGGGTAATACCACTTAGTTGTGGACCTAGGAGTAAGAAGAGGTTGTGGCCTCCCAGGGGACTGTTTGACACTAGCAATCAAGTTTACTTTCCCTTTCCATTTTTTTTTTTTTTTTA
>PVKN010024056.1:0-14574 GCA_004027915.1 Capromys pilorides
GCATTTATGTCATAATGAGCTGAGATTTTTACAGTCAACTTTGCAGTGAAACAAAGCAACCTTCTGATAATATGCAATAGGTCATTTTCATTTCAAATGAATTGGATGAGATACTTTATAAAGTGTCTGACAATCTTATTTCATGTTTAATAAAAACATTTATGTTTTATGTGGGAAAAGAGGGAAGAAGGACATTAACTTTCCCTTCTCTTGGAGTTTCAGCACATGCTTCTTTTATTCTTGTACTGACTGAGGATGTGAAAGTTTGTGTCCATTTTACATGTCACCCTTTCTATCCTCACTACAGAAGGTGTAAAATGCTTCCACACAATATTTTTCCCTGTCCCCAACACCCTATAGTGAACAGAAGGTAGAATAACCTAAGCAAAGCCCCTCATTCTAAAATCAAGAAAGCCAAAAATCTAGGCCTGGAAGTTAGAAAATAAAAGAAACAAGCTCGGGCACTCCATCCTGTACTGAGATCTCACCCTTCTCATGGCAATCATATGCCCTGCATGACTTAGGACAGAGAGACCAAGTGGGCATTTACAGCTTGTAGCTATAGCTTGTAGCGTCCCTCCCTCCCCATGTCTAGCCTGGATGAACCCACCTTCAAAGCAACGCTCTATTAACTCAAAGAGCCTCATGTACCAGGCAAAGTGGCAGAGGAGTGGGTAAGCCCGGAGATGTAACAGCCACTCATCAACAGGCCAGTGAGTGACCAGGATTCAGGACATGGCTGTAAGCAATAACTGCTCAAGCAGTGTTGTTTTGTTAACGGAGGAAAAGTACAATATTTGCAAAGAAGGTTATGGTGGGCTGGGATTTATGTCTCCTTTGCAGAATCTCATGTGGCAATTTGCTTTGTAGCCTTCATCTGAAAAGGTAGGACAACAGCAACTTTCAGAAAAATAGCCGTGTGACTGAAACTTTTTTCCTTTGTGCCTTTTGCAGTTGAGACTTTCTGGAATTTTGTTTTTATACTTCCTCTAAGTTGTAAAGTCAACATGGCATCTGCAGAGTTACTTAACTGTGTCTTTCCAACTTCTTTTTGGGCCTCGAGGGAACAAAAAAAGGTGACAACAGAGACACATTAACATTTGATCACTCCTTTTGTTGGTGTCTGGGAATAAAGACAATATTCATGCTCTACCATGCAAAGCCAGTTAGGAGCCCCTTGTTGGAAGGTCTCAGTGGCTGTTCTGGTCCCAGCATGGCCAATACTGAGACCAATTCTGGTCTCTTAGTTGAGTGACTTTTATTCTTAGACCAGGGATGGCACTCCTATGTGAGCACAGAGAGCACCTCTTTCTGATTTAAAAATTATTGGCCCCAGATCTGCATAACTAAGTTTCAAAGCCCAGTTCTGGGCAGTTTAAAATTTTTGTATTAGTAATACAGAATAATGAGATTCATTTTGGCAGATCAGTTTATGCATATATTTCTCTGGGCCATTTTTTAATGGCTATAAAACACTAAATTGGTTAGATAATCTCTCTATGCCTCTCTTATTTATAAAATGTATCTCACATTTATTCTGAGGATTAAAATCAGATACTGTGTGTGGACCGTTTACAGAGAGTCTTGCAAATGCAACGAACTCAGTACGTTTTAGATTCCTATTTCTCACAGGTTGGGAATCATCCAACTCCACCATTCCTAAAGTCCTGTGCAGACTCAATTGCCTCCTGGAATTTGCAAAACAAGGATCTTTCTCCATCATCAAAACACTATAGGCACATGGAAGTTCAAGCTTCCACTAATTATAATAGATGATATAGTTCAGAAAGCAGAGTTGTGTTCCTCTTGCCCAAATGTTGTTACATCTGGCCCCAATGTTTATTTTCTCCTCAGTTTTGGATTGTAAAAACAGAATGTCATATAATGACTTAAGTTGTCCTTAGTGGTGACCACTAGAATGGGAAAGATTAAACTGGCAAATTTATCCTAAGTTTCTAATTTCAGAAATACAGTAATAAAAGCTGAACATCTAAAGGGGGTTTACCCAATCCTGAATGCATGCTTTTTTCTTTGCAAGCCCAGCCATACATCTCTACAAGTAACCACACAGCTGTTGTTGATGGGGGTTCTTACTCCTTTTCCATAGAAGACAGTTCTGGATCATTGTAGAGGCAGCTTGTTCTGAGTGCAAAGAAGGAACAGGAAGCAGTCAATATTTCTCCACTCTCACTACAGGTCAGCATCACTGAGTCGGGGCATTGGAACCTCTTTAATGTGTAGCTACTGAGCAAACCCACACCTGGGCAGGTGACAAGAGTAAGCTGTGACTCTTTTATCATCCGTTTTCAAACAACTACACATGATTTGGAAACAAAAGATTAAAAACTCATACGCTGCCTCTGTCCTTGTTATTTTTGCCTTGTCAAAACTTTCTTAGTCAGCGAACTAAACATTGTAAAATGCTGTGTATTCCAATCAAATATTTCATACACAAAGGAAAGTCTTCTTAATTCTGTTTATATCTGAATACAGCCTTCAGTTTTCACAAGAATGAGGACTTTTCAAGATTCTAATAGAAAAAACACAGGTGTTAGTTTTCTTGTTACAGAAAAATAATCAGATAGCACTACATATAGCTCTCTGTTCAGATAGCACCAATGAATCTCAGTATTAACCTGAACCATGCATATCCAGGAGGAAAAATGTAGCCATGTGAAACAATGAAGTAAAAGATTCTGATGGTGGGTATGCTTTGGGGGAAATATTAGTTGTTTCTAGTAATTCATTATTGGTCAGGAATGATTTCTCTGTTAGCAAACTTCAAGTTTGCTTTCTGTCAGTTTCTGAACAATACCTAGTGTGCATCAAATTTTACTTCCTTCCTCATAAATATTTTTGGAAAGTAAGTATTTAAAGGAACTCTAGGATCCTTTTTAAAAGTTACTTTTGTAATGTGTATAATTTCATATACTAATTTATCTTCTCACAGATGACAAGTTTGAGACTAAAGCTAGCTATTTTTGTTGAAAATGGCATAAGAGTATTTCGTGGGCAGTGGCTTTTTTTCCTTCCCTTACTCGCTACTCTTTGCTGGTGGTCTGGTATTTTTATGGAGAATATTTGGCAACTTTAATAAATAAGGACAGTCAAGTAAGTGTTGACAGTGTGCAAGAAAAACTTAGAGAAGCTGGAATGGATCAAGAAAGGGCATCCTTCCAAATCCAGCCCTTCTGCTTTTTGAGCTTAGAACATTCCTTCCAAAGAAAACAGCAGTTTTGCAAATCATTTAATACTGGTGCTCAAGGCAGCAGATGGATTCTCCCTTCTTCTGCAAAATAAGAAGGGGATACCATTATTCTTAAGAAGTATTTTCCTTTCTGGGTGGATCCATCTCAAAGACAAGATAGGGCAGGCTGAACGAACTGCCTTCTGAAAGTTTATTGGAGGTGTATAGTATGTGCATAGTATGTGCGTGTGTGTGTGTGTGTGTGTATGTGCGTGTGCGTGTGTGTGTGTGTGTGTGTGTATGTGTAAGAGGAGAGGGGAAGTGGTTTTTTTAAAATTTTATTTTTTATGTATTTGGTACAGGTCTCACTACACAGCTCAGATTCCTAATGATCCTACTGCTTTCTGCCTCCTCAGCACTGGGATTACAGGAATGCGCCACCATGCCCAGACTAGGTTGCTGGCTCTGGGAATCTGGAGGTGGGGCCAGCATAGCATGTGGTGCCAGGGATGGAACTCTGGTCCTTGCTCTTGCCTAAGCAGGTGCTTAGTCTGCTGAGCTATCACGCCAGCCTTGAAAGTGTTTTAAAAACACAACAGAAATGAAGCAATATCATGGACAAGATAGGTGTTATTCTTTGATAAAATGTATATTTGAAGCTGTCTAAGAAAGTCAATTGGAGAGTCTGAACACATCTGTCAATAGGAGGAAACAGGGTGCATCTGGTTTGAACCACACATCTGTAGTGGCTATGATTTTTGAACCAAGAATCATCCTAAGAGGCTGTCCCAGGACTTAGGGGCCACTTCAGTTTAGGGGATGCAGTTTGTAGCTAACATGATAGGATTCTGAAGTATTCCGCTCATCTGCAGGGTGAATAGAATAGAAAGCTTTCTTTCTACACGTGCTCAAATATGCAAATATTTTTCAACTTGACTATCAAAAGACATAAAATCATTTAGGGAAGGATTCTTCGGACAAATGGCTTATGCACTGAATTCAAAGCAAGAGCATAGATTATTCAAAAATAAATCTCACTATTTTTATTTAGCCCTTTACTTTAGGGCAGAGATTCTCAAAGAATGTTCCTAAGGCTGGCAGTATCAGCACAAAACTTCTTTATAATTTTTAATACAAAAGATCTACATGTAGGCAAGAAAATCTGCAAGCTACCTGCATTCAAAAAGTATCATAGGAAACAAAGATTCTGCCTGGATTGTTTGGATGAAGAACAGGCTTTTACAACAAAGAAGAACTGTCAGTATTTAAGTCATATTTACTTAGACTGTGGCTGTTTTGACAATGTCTAGGCTGCTTTTATAACAGCTATTAAAGGTACAGCTTGTTAAAAATTAACAGTGTACATATCATCTGAAATGGGAAGAAATTTAATTTACCAAGTACAGCAAACTTTCCAAATAGGACCTGTTCTACAATGAACATAAAGTGTCCTAAAATCATTTGTGACATAGAAGGAATGAAAGGAAATGACTGATGTTCTCTCAGAGCAGCTCTCACCTCCTGACTTCCCAGGGTGATTTTGCAGCTCTAGAAGGGCAGAGGTTATCTGGAGATTTATGTCTTCCAGTTCACTGCCTCACTGGACCTGAGCCAGTTTTGGGTCTTAACGACCTCATCCACTCCTTCTTCTGCAAGTTGCCTATGCTGTGGCACACGCTTATCTGTAGCCTTGCTTTCTGTGGGTTTAGCTACCAGTGGCTAAGTATGGTCTGAAAATATTAAATTGAATATTCCAGAAATAAATACTTTGTATGTTGTAAGTAACGTATTATAGTATATTGCCATAATGGTTCTATTTAATTATTAGTTGTTATTGTTAGTCTCCTACACTGCTTAATTTATAAATTAAACCTTATCATAGGTATGCATGCCTAAGAATAAACACAGGATACTGCATACAGTGTTTGGTGCGATTTCTGGCTTGAGGCATCCATGGAATGCGTTAGGACAAATCCTCTGCAGATAAGGGGAGATACTCTGGACTACGTCTCACAGACTCTTCAAAATTGATTCTAATGCTTTACTAATTCCCTCATTAAATAATTGATTGAAAAAAACCACTGGCATGTGTTCCTTTTATACTTTCATGGTCATTCTGACTTTGTTTGAACATCATACCTCAATGACAGGGAGCAATGACTTTCCCCTTCTATTCAGTGAAATAGCTTTGGGGCTGTGAGGAAAGCAGTACTTTTAGGTCACTAACTAAGGTGCCATTGTCATTTTAAATCATGGAAAGACATACAGCTGGTTCTACAACCATCTTTCATTTTTTTTTTCTTGCCATCACTCTCACCCTAAGTATGCACTGGTGAGGATCTGCTGCCTCAGTGTACCTCAAAGGGCACTTGGATGCCCCATGCCAGGTGGCAATTTCTGTGATGTGTTCTTCTGTGGAGGTGTCTAGAATGGCTTAACCAAAGTACACAGTGACCAATGCTTTCTTCATGATGACCAACATCATAGGGGAAACCGATGGAGTGGCAGCAGGGAGTGTATTTACCATGGAGAAAGGGGATTTTCTAAGGTCAGCAATTCTATCAGGATGCAAGAATGAGACATCAGCATGCAGATTCTCCTGCTCACTCCTCAAATGCAAGCCAACATCATGCCAGCTGCGAAACAGAAACTGAGTCTTACTTAGCTGCTTCTGAAGCTTCTCTCAGTTCTTCATCCAGTCTGCATGAGCGAAAATTATCAATGTAGAAAAGAAACAGAAAAGAAGCAAGCAGAGCATGAGAGAGTAACTCAGCAGAGCAGAGCCAAACGCCAGAGGCATGTGTGCTTTTAGACTATGCTGGTGCACCAAGACATGTTCAGTCAAACATGGCTTCACTTCCTCCCATCAAGTGCTCATGTATGTTTACTTGGAAATATCTTCATAAAAGTGGATCTAAAAGTAGCAAGGCGATCCGGAACATGCTGGCTGAATAAAGCTGGGGACATCCAGGTCAGTGTGTGGGGTACAGTGAGCTAGCTTGCATCCTGGGCCAAGTCAGGGATGTGTCTGGCTTAGTAGGTTTCTGCTGCAAATCAGGTTGACCTCAACAGCTTTACACACAGGACAAAGACTAGAAATATACAGAAGGAAGTGATACAACAACATCTTGCTCAGACAGCATGTTGAGGTCACCCACAAGTAAAACACTGGAGTATATGCACAGAGGGTCCAGCATAATAGAGATTGGCAGAGTTTTACCTCACACTTCTCTTAAAAGATCTCTCTTCATCGTACCTTATGAGATAAAAAAACAGATGCCATGAGGAAAATAAGCAAACAGATGGAGAAGATGGCATGTAAAGGCTTTAAATAATGGTCAAACGTGAGAGACAAAGCCTCCTAAAATAATTACCCAATTGGCTTTTGGGAGAAAACTTATTTTCATTAGAAATAACTAATGACTTCTAATTTATAAATATGTACAGCAAATCTTCATTATTTCTGAATTCTGTATTTACAAATTTATCTCTTCACTAAAATGTAGTTGTGATTCTCAAATCAATATGCAACAGTTGTAGGTCACTTGTGGACATTCACAGGTGGTAAAACAGAACTGAGCTGGTTGCCTATACACATCACCAACTGAGGTCCAATTCGGTGAGGTTCCACCTTCTCCTTTTATATTGTAAACGAGTGTCCTTTCCACTTTTCATTTAGTGATGTCTCCCTGCTTCAGGGCTTTTTGTTGGTGATTTTGCTATTTAAAATGACCTAAGTGTAGAGTTGCAATACTGGCTGGTATTGTAAAGCACAAGAAAGCTATGATGGGACTTATAGAGGAGATATATATTGAACAATGGAATAATCTAACCAGGTGATTTCAAACAGAAACATGCACAAAGCAACTCAAATACTGATTGGTGATGAAAAGGTACACTGAGTCTTTTACGAATCTAACCCTATTTTTTCCCTAGAACAATAGCTCAGCATTCACTATTTGAATATTTCCAGAGCCATTACTGAATATAACTGCCACAGATAATGAGGATAAACCCTAATCAATAATTATAAATCTGATCCAACTTGAACAAATTTTTCTCTCATTTAAGTTCTTTCATGGAAGGCAGCAGCCCAGCTGAATATTGCTCGGGGTTGCCCGAGATCAGGTCTTCTGAATGGCTTGTATCAATTTGGAAATCAGTTCATGTGAAAATCAAACAACAGGGACTAATGACAGATATGACAGAAAGAAAATTCAAGGAGCTGGATTACAGAAGACAGAAGAAAACACAGACACATCAGGAAACATTTACAGTGCTAAAGCTCTCCCTCCAGAAGAAAATCTTTCCAAATGGAGCCCTTCTTCTGGAAGTCACTCTAATGCAGTCTTGAGCATTGATGGGTGAAGACCCATGAAAAGTGTCCTGGCCAGGTCTGACTCCCTGGTGTCACAGGGAGTCTCCAAAAGCAACACGATTGTAATAAATAACAACGCACATCCGGGCTCCATGCCAGGAGGCTGCCTAAGTGGTGCATGTACCTTGTGCTCATTCACTCCTCATGACCATCCAGTGAAGTGTGAATTACTTCCCCATTTTACAAATACCAAAGCTGAGACTCAGAGAACTTTAATAGGTTGCTTGGCTGGGTGTGGTGGCACAGGCCCCTACTCCCAGGACTGTGGGAGCCTGAGGCAGGTGGATGGAAACTCAAGGCCAGCCTAGGTAATTTAGGGAAACCCTCACCCCACAAAGCAAAACAAAAACAAAGCCTGGGATGTAGCTAAGTGAAAGTACTGACAAGGTTTCAATCCCCAGTACCCTACTAACTATTCGAAGTCTCAGGAACACAGGAGAAGGAGGGCAGGTCCCTATCTAACCGTCCCAAAGCCCTTTCTCCTTTCTTGCTATCTCATCTCACTGGGGAGAAGTACCATGTTCACTTGGAGAGTGGGCAGTGCTGGCTCCTATTAGAGTGAACATCCTTGTCATTTTTTACAAGGGACAAAGGAAGATAGCATTATAGGAAATGATATGGGAAGCCAGCTTTTTATATTTTTAGTGGCACTAGGGCCTTCATACTGAGCTATATTCCCACTTCTTTTTTCATTCTGAGATACAAGACCTTAAGTTGTGCCTGAGTTGCCCAGATTGGGGTTAAATTTGTGGTCTTCTGGGCTCAGCTTTCCAGAGTGCTGGGGTTATAGGTATGTGTCCACCTAAGTATTTTTAAAAATATTTTGCAGATGGGTGCACCACTGGGGGACAGTAGCCTCAGTTCTGAGGTGTGCTGTTGAGGGAATTCTGTAACACCAGTGAGGATCGAAACCAGTGCTAGGATCTTATGCACAGCTTGATTTTGCTAAACCTGTTGACCCTGTGTGTCCCTAGTATCCTGTGTCCAGGGCTGCTCTGGGCTTCAGGAAAACCAATGTGCCTACTGTGAGCTTTGAATGTAGATGTACACGTTGAAGAGATAAAGAATGCACTTGAAAAGGGCATGGGAACTCTGCTGCCAGGCTGACCTGGATTGGAATTCCAGTTTCCCATCTTCCTGGCTCCTACTTCTTTCCATGAGTAACTGCTTAAGTCACCTCCCCTGCATTTATACAGTGGGCTTTACAAGGGAGTTAGATAAATGACAAAAACAGAGCTCCTCCATGCCTGGCCCATGGTCACATCATCAACATGCATTAAAGAATCTTTTCTTTCCAGTTTCCATGTATTTTTTTCTTCCAAGCTCGGTATAACTGGACTCTAGAAACTCAACTGGGGGGTCCCATTTGCTCTCTCTTGATCTTATGGAGGTAGATTGATCACACTTATCCCCTTCTTTTTTTTAGCTAATGGTTTTAATAAAATTAAAAAACATTTTAATTATAAGCAAATTAAAAAAACAAAAACTGGTGAATCAGAAACAGTGAGAGAAAAAAACATGTTTTTGCAACAATGTACGAAACAGTAATGTTTATTCTCTCCCTATCTGTTTCAGTATCTCCAAATATTTGTTTAATTAACTTTTATTCTTATTTTAGGGACCTTTGTTACCCATACTCTCTACTTGTAAGCTGCCCTGCTATCCTGTACTGAGCAAGAAAACAATTCCTGGGCAAATTCTCTACACTTGGTCTTATACCTAAAGAGAAATATAGAGGAAAAGAAAAAACAAGATTTAGAATAATACTGAGTTAGTTTATTTCTGTTTGCCTGTGGTCATGTAGGCAATAAAGAGATCCAGACTATGCTAAGGTCCTATCCTGCCTGTGTGGAACAGGGGTCACAAGTAACAAATATACTGGTAATTTTATATTTTCTCCAAAGCAGAACCAAACTTCAAGGTAAAAATGAGTGATAATCAATGACCACCATAACATTATTACGTGAAAAGAAAGAATATTAACATAAGGCTATAGGCAAAGAAGTATGCTTAATGGATACTACTGTGTTCAATATTTATTTTAAAAATTGGATACCACTTCCCCACTATTCTAGAAGAGAGATTCTTGCTAAGGCTCCCTATTGAAATAAAAATGCGTACTATTTCTTATTAAGTCTTCAAAAAATATAAAACTTACTTAATGATGCTCTCCGGAATATGGATGCAATCCATTGGGATCAGTCCACTGAGTTCTGATAGTGTACTAACATACTTAATTTTACTGCTGAATTTTGAACTAAAAGAGAAAGAAAAAAAAAATCATTGTTACTCTTTCTTTCTTTCTTTCACATTTACTTATATTTTTGATACAGAGTCTCACTATGCAGTTTGGATTTACAGTTGTTTTGAGTTGACATGCCCAGGACTCTGGGGCCAGTATGGCATCAAACTCTGGACCCTGCACTTGCCAGGTGGGCACTTAGAACACCGACCTATCTCCCTAGCCCCTAACACTGTTCCTTTTTGAAATCTTTTGTGTTTGTTTCGCTATTTTGGTGCTGGGCTTGATCCCAGGGCCTCCTATGTGCTCAGCACAGACTCTTCTCACAGTCTGCACATCTTGACATACTTAAGCCTGTACACCAGCACTCTAAGAAGAAAGACTGAAGCTATTTGTGTAGGCACTGTGTGCTAGACACTGTTTTGTTGTTGTTCTTGTTTTGGTGTTAAGTTGACAACTAAAAAGTGGGAATATTTATTGTGTATAATGTAGTGTTTTGAAATACATATATACTGTGGAAAGCCCAAGTTGAACTAGGTAACTTATGTATTACCTCACACAGAGTAGCTCTCTTGAATGTAGTCCTCTAACTGAAATCTTGTATCCTTTGAAATTTCTCCCAGGAACTACTAATGTCTACTTCTGAGTTCAACTCTTTCAGGTTCCACATGTAGCTATCCCTACTGGTCACAATCACATGGAGCTGTTCCAGGAACTCCACAACTGTCAAACTCCAGGCACATTCAAGTTTCTTACATAAAATGCACAGTATTTGTATAGAACCCACACATATCTTCTGATACACTTCAAATTTATCTCGACTGTTTATAATACCTGACACAATATAAATGCTACATGAATAATTATAATTATGCATTGTTTAGGGAAAATGATAAGAAAAAGTCCAAAAACCTGTGCATATTCAAAGATACAATTTTTTCTTTCACTTGTTTAATGTTTTCCATCTGTGGTTGGTTCAATCTGGGGATGTAGGGACTATGAATACAGAGGACTGAGTGTATAGATGACATGATGATGGTAAGCGGGTAATACACATGAACTCACATATTCTGTATTATGGCTTAGTGAAACAGGCACAACTGTTCTCTTTTTTAAGGATAAGGGAAGTGAGACTGAGGGTTTTACTGTTAGTAGCTCATAGAACCTAGATAAACCAGACAGTCTGATACTCCTGAACATCTCCTACTTTAAGTAGTTTCTGTATTATGGTTTCTTTGGTTTTTTGCTTATTTATTTTTAACAAAAATTATACCATGAGCTCTTTCAGAATCTACCTACATTTTTTTTTTTTTTTTTTTTTTTATGGCCAACTTAGCCTGCCCTGGGATGTGGCTGGCCCAGCATGTGGTGCCTGGGATCGAACCATGGTCCCTGCAGTTGCATAAGCTTTCCTAAGCAGGTGCTTTAGGCCACTGAACCATCTCGCCAGCCCATACCAAGTTGCCTATGTTGACAATATTTAAAAATACATGTAAACTCAATTTCCTAATTTTTTGTTTTATTTAAAAATAATTCTATGTCCACTCCTCCAAGTTTTAATGCATCTACATAGGGTAATTCTGCAGTAACATAAATGCACAGGAAACAAGTTGACAGGATAGTAATGAAATTGGTAAGAGAATTTGTATCTGGGGAATTGGCAATTGGTAATTCATTTTGAAAGAATGCATTTTCTTATTATTTGGGTAATTACACATGTTTATATTTTTTAACTTTTTTCACATGTTTAAAATGTATAATTTCTACTGACAAGAAATTTGTTCGAGAATATGAAATTCTTGAATGTTTTTTCCTATTGTTTGGATTGTTATAAATTTAAAAAAATTGATTATTCTGATTAAAATGGAATGTGTTCAAGGGCATAACATTTTTTGTTTTTTTCTTTTAAATAAAAACATCTTTTATTTATTTGGTACAGGGTCTTCCTCTATGGACTCATAGTGACCCTCCTATCTCTCCTCAGTGTCCCTCAGTCTCCCCAGCGCTACGATTATAGATGTGCACCACAGTGGCCAGCACGGGAAGTCTAGGGTTCCAGGGCTGGCATGTGGTACTGGGGATCAAACCTGAGTCCTTACGCTTGCCAGGCAGGCACCTAGACCACTGAGCTATCTCCCCAGCATAACATTCTTAAATGGTTTCAAAAACAAATATGCCTCTCTGGTCTACTGCGATTGTGCTGAGCTGTCTGCCAGCTCGATGGCTTTGTGATCCTTCAACTCTGTGCTCTAGAAAAAAGGTGGTTTTTTTGTACTGCCCTCTTTCATATTTTACCTGTGTTTCTCACTGACCACTGACTGACCTGTGGCAAGTCTTCCTGTCCATAAAGGCACTTCTAGCCCCCTTGGTAGGTAAGTCTTGGGTCAACACACATGATGGGGACACACTATGTTTTGAGTCTTCCTCACTTGCAGGGTTTGAGCTCCATCCAGCTTTGGACAGAAGATTGGACTGAATGCAGGGCTGTGGAGCAGGGCTGAGGACACCGCAGAGAGCGAGCTCCAGTTGCAGAGGTTTCTCTCCTAGAACTGAGTTCCTTGCACCTGTGTTTTTGTCTTGTATGTGCATTTCTCCATCAGTTGCTGGTTTCCACTGCCTAAACGCTCTATGCCCCAATTTCAGCTTGCTAACTATTTGCCTTTCAGAATGCACCTTGCAGGCTAAGCCCTCTGGAAAGCCTCTCTCAGCTTTCACTTCCCACACATTACCCCAAACTTATCCTCACCTTGAGCTATTGCACCCCAAAGTGGTTCAGCTGTGCCCCAGCTTGCAACTGTTTACTTTCTGCTGTGTCCCTACTGGCCCTGGAGCTCCTTGGGGAGGGGCAGCAGCTGAGTTGTGCTATTTCTGTTGCCAGAGTCTGAGCTCTTACTACAGACCAGAGACTTGCTTAAATGACTCTGCCATATGTCTGTCATAGATGCAACCCTTTAGCCATGAGAAGACCTATGACAAGCTCATCTTAGGGGCCTCTTTTCAGATCGAAGTGGCAATGCTGATACAAGCTAAATCAAAAGAGGTCTTTATAGAGGTGCTGACATGACAACTCTACTGAATGCAACAGTCTAGAGCTTCTCACATTTGTTAGACCAAGCAAACCATGGGGTCCATTATCTCCTGGCTCTGATACTGTGGACACATGCTGGCAAACTACAATGCACAGGCCAAAACTGGCTCCCTGCCAGTGTTTACACACAGCTATGGGGCTGAGAATAGCTTCCATGGTTTTTAAATAATTGAAAAAAAATTTCAATGATTGAGAGAATATTTTGTGATAATCTCAGCACTTTGGGAGGCTGAGGCAGGGATATCACAAATTTAAGCCAAGCTGGAAGATCTAATGATTCAGTGACATCCCTTTTCAAAATTCAAAATAAAAAACGGGGATGTAGCTCAGTGCAAAGGTCCTGGGTTCAATACACAGTACCATCAAATAGAAAAACAAAAGGAATGTGAAGATTTTAGGATATGCAGTGTTAAATTTCAGGGCCCATAAGTAAAGTGTGATCTTACTTACACAGTATCTGTGGCTAAGGATAGAACAGAGCATGGGTATGAGTGAGGCCATCTCATCAATAAAGCCAACAGTACTCACTATTTGATGCTTTATAGGGGATGTTGCTGGCTTCTGCCTTAGGCTATTTATATGACCTCCCTAATCTTCAGGATTTTTTCCAATGCAATGGGAAACCCATGTGCTGTTTCCGAGGACAGTTCATTAGGGTTAAATGAGGTAATACATATAATCACCCACTGAATGTAAGCTGGTATTAGACATAATTTACCATGTGATCATTGCTATAATGTTATTTTTTAAAAGGCCTGGGGGGTGTAGCTCAATGTGAAGGTCCTGGGTTCAACTCCTAGCATCACAAAAAGTAAAATGAAATAAGTGAATACTGATCAAAAAGGGTAGAATCTGAATGGTACCATAAAATCTATATAAAATATAAAAAATTTTAACATTTATTTTTGTTCTCTGGAAGTTATCAAAACTTTCCTTAGAAATTTATCAATAACTTTGAACAGGAAAATTTCAAAGTATTTAATCTATGTTGTTGGAAGGCAGAGCATTATTTATAATGCTATCTAAAAATAAATAGTAGGCCTTTCATATAACTGTTTCAAGTCTTCTTTTTTTTTTTGTACCAGGGATCAAACTCAGGACCTTGTACTTGCCAGGCAGGCACTTAAACCACTGAGCTATCCCCAGCCCAACTGTTTCAAGTGTTGTGATAAACAACATCTTCTGTTTCCTCGCATCCCCCAAATACAAGATTGCATAGTACTTAGATCAAATAGTGATGAAAAAAATAGGTACTGAATTGAAATCAAGAATCTTTATGTTTGATCAAAATACAATTCTCAAGGTGGCTCCCTTGACACCAGCCCGCTTTGGTGACCCACATGATATCTGTTTAGAAGAAATGGAATAATGAACAGCAGATATGGCTATTTCTATCTTTGGCTGGTCTTTACTGGCATTCTCATATTACCACTCTCTCCTTCTTTATAAAATAACGTATCATTTACAAAGTATTACCTATGCCCTGTTCTAATGTGGTATGGGAATCCTACTACTTTATTTTCCATGAAAGGAACACAGTGATCATTATTTTATAATGATAAGGGGATTTATCCATTATAAATAATCACCACTCATAATTTTTACTCTAAATTCTTACTTTTAATGCTTGATAGACAGTTGAAAGCATCTTTTCAGGAAAGATAGATGCAATATAAATT
>PVKN010024057.1:0-14566 GCA_004027915.1 Capromys pilorides
AGAAACTAAGTTTTTCCCTTTTGTATACTCTGATGTAGTTTTATATTATAAATAAACTTGGTGAAATACGTTTGGTTACACATGAAAGAAATTTGGAAGTGATCGGGCCTGGACTTTAGTTTGAGATTTTCTTAAACTAATAACTGTCTTTTCGCTTACTATGACTCTATTCAGAATTACCATTTATCTTTAATTAGAATAGCTTTTGTCCTTGTGAAAATATGTTCTTTTTATCTAAATTATTTAATTTTTAAACTATCAAAGGGTATAAATACTAACTATAATTGAAGTTTCATGTTTCATTTTTGTCCATAGCTTCAGACTCTGTTTCTCCTTATTTTCTTCTGAGATTTCATAATTTGCATGAGGCCATCTTGCCTCTCATCTTTACAAGCTTTTTCCTACTTCACCTGGGCTCTAATCCAATATAGTAGTTCCATGCTATTAGGTAGTTTGACTTAAACAGATTCACTGTTTCATGGGTTTTCAAAAATGCTGATCTAAATTATTTATTGTGGATTTTTTTGCTATTTCATGGGTTGTGCAATACCCGACAGTACACGTATGTTGTTAATATTATGTAGGTTTGAGAGTTTAGAAAATAATTAAGAATTGAGCTGGGCGTGGTGGCGCACGCCTGTAATCCCAGCACTTGGGAGGCTGAGGCAGGAGAATCAATATGAGTTCAAGACCAGCCTGGGTTACAAAAGTGAGCTCAAGGCCTGCCTGAACTGCATAGTGAGACCTTGTCTCAAAAAGCCAAAAAGCCAAAAAAGAAAATAATTAAGAATATTAGAAGTGTTTTTAAAAGTGTTGTAAAGGTTTATAAGATTGTGGGAAAAATTTATGAAGCCTTAAAATATTCATAAATACTAAAATAAATTTAAAAACAAAGAATTTCGACAATAAAGTGAGACCATGTGTTAAGACTTCATGAAATGAGACATAAGCGCATGATACACAGTAAACATCTAGTAAATGTTAGCTACTTGTATTACACCGTTACTATCATATTCTTAGGGTTGAAACGCTATAAAGACTGTGTTCTATGTACCACAAAGTCCAGTAAGCAGTGAAAACAGCCATCACATCTAAAGTGGAAAGCTCTCAGCTTCACTCATGTTAGAACAGGAATGGCAAATCTGCAGGTTTGGAGATAAACATCAATGCGGCAGAAGGAAGACAACACTTAGTGAAAACAAATGGAGATCATTCAATTGAGGAATGAAGAAAGGGAGGAGGTGAGGATTAAAAGCTTTAACCTATGTATAGTATGTCAAACTCAATTCCTTTCTCCTTAAAGCCATTTGGCTATAATCCAACCTGAAATGAGATCACATGAGCTTAGGTGGGTGACCAAATCATAAGAATAGCAAGAACACAAGAGTGTGGCAGTGGGGAAGTATGTGAAATTACATTTTTAAAAGGTGTTAAAAAGTTTCTAGAAAAAAAGCAATCAATCACAAATGAAATGCGTTATTTGGCATAAACCAAATGGCCAATCATCAATCAATATTTTGTTATCTATATGCCTTTTCTTTTATGTCTTCCACTGAGCAATTAAACACATCTAGTAAATCTGATCACGGAAGAGTACCTCAACATTTCTTCCCACTGTCATAAAAAGTCTTGACTTTTCCATAGGACTCCTATACTGATTTCTTAATCTAGAAATAGAAACTTTGTTTTCAGTCTTTAAGGTAGTTTATTACCATTAAATAAGCCAGCTTCAGGCCGGGCACGGTGATGCACAGCTGTAATCCCAACACATGGGAGGCTGAGGCAGGAGGATTGGTGTGAGTTCAAGACCTGGGCTACAAAAGTGCGCTCAAGGCCAGCCTGAACTGCATAGCAAGCCCCCGTTTCAAAAAGCCAAAAAATAAATAAATAAATAAATAAATAAATAAAGCCAGCTTTTGCATACTCATAATGCTTCAGTCTCATCTTTTGAATCATTGTAAAAGCAAGAAATCAAAGACTTTAGAAAATTCTAAGCAAAATATCTGATTTTTTTTCTTTAAAAGTTGCCAAATTATTTTATAATTTATGTGGAAAAACTCTATGATTTTGAATGGGGGGGACTTAAATCTCAGAAGTCAGAGAGAGAGGGAGGGAGGGACTGACTGAGACTTTTCCCCTAACTCCAATTCCCTATTTTTCTTTAAAGATGAATTTTATAACACAAAAACTAAAGATGAATTTGAATGAAATTCACCACAGATCAAAACAATGACAAAACGATTGGTGAAAACTTTTTGTAATGTCAAGGCCAGCCTGAACTACACAGCAAGACCGTGTCTCAAAAAAATAAATAATTAATTAAAAGGGACTGACATCCAGAATTTTCATACAAGAAACTCCTACAAGTCAACAAGAAACCAAATAGTAAAATGGGCAAGAAATATAGTCAAGGGAGAGAGAAACTGAATAGCCACAAAAATACAAAGAGATGCTTAAACTCACTAGCTATCAGAGAGATACAAGTTAAAATATAATACCAACTTATACATAGTATGCAGGCAATAATTAGAATCTTAGATAATGAAAAAAACATATAAACCCTCAAACGTGCTAACTGGAATACAGATAAATCCATTCTGGATAGCAAAACTCTGTAAAACTAATTATACAAAAAAAAAAAATGCAGGGCAATACGGTATATATCTGTAACATAATCTGTTACTAAACGTAGGGCAAAAGATTCACAAATTTAAAGCCAACTTGGGCAATTTGACCAGACTCTGTCTCAAAACAGATAAGAAAGGATGGAGATGTAGCACGGTGTGAAGTGTCATCAACACCCAAATACATACACACATTCATACATACATACATACATACCAAGGGGAGTGGGAAGGAGATAAGAAAGGCAGGGTGAAGGGAAAAGAGGGCGGAAAGGGGAAAAGACAGAATTAGACAAGATAAAAACAGCAATTTCACTTATGAGTATATTTTCCAAAGAAAATGTTTTATAAGAGAACACAAATAGGCTATTTGTAGGAATGACAAGTAACAGGAAACCTAAGACTAAAAGATGGAATTTTGAGTGCAAAAGAAATGATTAGTTGGGGCTGGGGAGATAGCTCTGTGGCACAAGTGCCTGCCTGGCAAGTGCAAGGTCGTGAGTTTGAACTCCAGTCCCGCAAAAAAAAAAAGAAATGATTAGTTACTAAGATACCATTTATGCAAATTAAAAATATATACACAGACTACAGTCTACAAGGAAGCACACAGATATATGTATTTATGCAAAATAAGCTGTCTATGAAAGCAGAATTGTGAATAGAAAATATCTATTAAAAAGGAACACATAAAAACATGAGTATTAATTGTAGGAACAGAATATAAAATCCTTAAAAATATATTGCTTCAGCTGAGTATGGTGGCTCACACCTGTAATTCCAGCACTTGGGAAGCTGAGGCAAGAGGATCAGTGTGAATTCGACCAGCCTGGTCTACAAAAGTGAGTTCAAGTCCAGCCTGAACTGCATAGTGAGAACCTGTCTCAAAAAGACACACACACACACAAATACATTGCTTCTACAGCATCCACCTGCTTATTTTTCCCTTAAGGAGCAGTATAAAATTTCCCACTTACAGAAGATGTCTTCCTCCAGAAGGTCTGGTGTAAGTGTCTTATCCTTCTGTATCTCCTCCCACCCCAGATTTTCTAATGGGAGATTATTTTTCACTGGTTTCTAAATGTTATTCTAATTACTGTACCATCAGAATCCTCTCTGAAGACAACCCTCAGAATTGTCCCCAGTACAATTACACTTTCCTTTTGTAAGGTGGACACTTACTGAAATGTTGCTCTTCTGTGAAGACCAATCTCTCTCCTAAAAATGACATATCTGTGTTAAATCTATTATTTCCATATGCTACTTCTCACTAGTCATGACCTAAACAGAAAGGACTCTTTCAAACTTATTTCATAATAAATATAGGAATAGTAGTAGTGCAGTTCCCCACTGATTAGTTCTCTGACTCAGAAATAGTTTTACAGATGTGTGTACAGGCAACTGAAGTAGAGGGGAGGTCCAAGACATACTGACTAGTAAATACAACAGACCACACATTAGTTCTCTCAGTTTGAGTGGCTCTAGCCTATGTACTTTTTCTGCATTAACATTTCTTTTTTAGTTAATAAAACTGTATTCCAAAGAACAAACAAGGGATTAATAAATCGCAGCACAATCAGATGTTGGAATATGTGAGTCAGATAACACCACCTTTAAGAACCGTCCTAAAGAATTAACATAAGGGAAAGAATTAATATAAGGGAAAGAATCCGAACCTGCTAAGTATCTGGTATAAGTCTGAGTTCTCTAAAATTGAAAAATGAATTTTAGGAGCAATGGAGATTAAGAGAAGAATATATTTATTGAGGGAAAGATAGCCTTTGAGAGAGACTGAAGGGGTCCCAAGTGAGTCGTCACATATCCTGCCTTTCCTTGGGATTTTATAAAGCAAAACCTCAAGGTAAGAAAGGTCCAAGGTGGGGGACAATGGGAAATCACAAGGTGGGCATGAGGTGAGATAAAACTATGGTCAACCAATGAGATTACAAGTATAATTGTTCAGGTAAAACTGATTAAAACAGAGTCAAATAAACAGGGAAGTAAATCAAGGAGCGAGCAGGCATGAATACAGAACAGAGGCTTTTCCTGTAGGTGGTTGAGTTAGTGACTCTTGGCTTTCTCAAGGTGATAAATACCTATTTAGAGTATCAGTCCCTAATGTTGATCCTTAAGGAATTATGAAAATACATTTGTTTCATCTTTTGTACAGTAAGGGTATCTGTCCCTCCCACAGCTGCAAGGTCTTCTGCACCAGCTATAATTTTTTTTTAAATGTATTTAGCACAGGGTCCAAGTACACAGATTTGACTCATAGTGATTATTCTCTTTTCAGTCTCCCAAGCACTGGGACTACAGAGGCACACCACCATTGACATCTGAGCACACCCCGGGGGGCAGGGCTGGCACAGCAAGCAGGGGATTGAACCTGGTCGCTATGCTTTAGTCCGCCGAGCTATCTGGCTGGCCCTTATATTTTATCTAACTTAGTTACCTATAACAGAATGACAACACGAACACCTAACCCAATAAATCCCCAACATGCAAAGGTAAGTAGTAAATTGCAGTGTCAGGAACCTATTTCCTCAACCCTATCTATGTAAGATTTCCTTTCCCACTGTGCCAAATGAAACGAAGAAAAAAGTCATTTTTTCTGCAACATAAGCATATGATCTCAATGCATTCTCAGCAGTTTCCTGCCTTCACTATATTAACATTTATAGTATCTTACTTCTACTCTCCAAGTCCCTTGCAAAGTACTTTTTATTTTTGGATTTCTAATTTTAGTTCGCACTTACTTGCTACACTGTGTAGCCATCTCTTTGCTTGTGCATTTCTCCATATTAAAAAAAAATATTATTTTCACTTGTGATTTTAATAAGCTCTAGGATTAAGCTGGTATTAATTTACTTGATCATTTCTTCATTCTTTCAACAATTATTCATCAACTGAGTTCCATATAACAGAAATGTACTAAGCAAGGATAAGCTCAAGAAATAGAAGCTGTACTTGAAATTTCCTCAAAGTATTTCCTAGCCCGCCAGTCACCTTTGGATGCATAATCAAAGTGTGAGGCCACATACATTTAAAAAAAAAAAAAAAAAGAGAATGAGAGACAGAGACAGAGACAGACTCCACACAGCAAGCTCTTATGGTACAGGCCTGGAATCCCAGCATTCTGGAAGGGTGAGGCAGGAGAATCCCAAGTTTGAGCCCAATCTGACCAACTTAGCAAGTTATGATAACTTGTTTTAAAAAAAAATAAAAAAACAGGCTGAGAATGTAACTTGTAAAGAAATCCCCAATGCAGCTACTCAGTTTTGGGGTTCTGAAGTTTCCTATAGGTGGTTTTTAGGTACTTTCTATCCTAAACACAGAATTGGTCAAGACATGTGTAAAAAGCAGTGAGGTTTTATATTTATTAAAGGTAAAGGGGGGGGGGCTATAAAAAGAAAAGAAACATGCTTTGCAAAGAAAGTTCGGGGTAACTAAAACCAAAAAACAGTACATTCTACTGTGAAAGAGCACAGCAGCCATAGCTCAAGGAGGACAGGTCCCTTCCTGCTAGAAGCCAGGTACAGTTCTAGCAGGAAGAACTGAAGACACTCTCTGAGTGGCCCACTTGCAGGGCTTTAGAATTATCCTGCATGTGTCTCAAAGCTTTGCAAGTAACAGGCCACGCCCACTTCACCAGGCAGCTTGCCATTCCCTAACACCTCCACCTCAATACTGCCCAAGACTGGGCCTAACGATTAGGGTTGGGATATAGCTCAGTCGTAGAGCATGGACCTAGCACCCAAAATAAAATCAAAAGACTCAACATTACGAAGGCGGGTGGACACGTGCTCACGCTCACACACACACACACACACACACACACAAACTAGACACCAATAACCGACTAATGGTTTTTAGTAAGTTAAAAACTTTAAGTGGCAAGAACATATCGAAGGTCTTTTCCAGGCCCACAGGCCTGACTCTGAGTTCCTTAAAAAAACCTAAACTTGGTTATCCTTCCCTTGGTGTTTGAGGGTAAAAGCCACGGAGCTGAAGGAAATAGGCTCAATTCAAACACTCAACAATTTTCCTTTCATCTTCTGTAAAATTATCATTTGATATTCTAAATCGAATATTGTGCCTACCTTCAGATAAAGGGGAAATTTTCCTTTTTAAAAGTAATTGGGACGGTGGAAGCCCGAAGCCACGAGTAAAAGTATTCAAGCATTTAGGATGAGAGATACAGATCTCGCGTTAAAGCAAGGTAGACGGCCAGTGTTTCTCGGCCAGTCCCACAGCTTTCAAGAACAAGTCTACCTGGTAGACTTGGGTAAATAGGGTCACCAGGTAAATTTCCTACGACGTTAGCCTCTTGCTTCCACACCTCCCAGCACACACCTCACATATCCTAATTTGCCCACAAATCGTGAGACCCAGTTCCTAGGAAAGCTGACCTGATACTCTGTTGTAGTCTCAACAGCCTTTATCTCACTGTTGATCCCTGGGCCAAATGAGGACTTCCCAGCCAGACCGGCCGAGTGAGCTGCTGGGGCCTGCGCACAGAAACTAACCGGAATCTACAGAAGTGTAAGTAGAAGCGGAAGATAACCGTTCCATCCCCGTTTTCAGTAGTGCTCTGGGTATAGCCTCCCAGCCCAAGAGCGTTGCCAGCAGACGTTCAGTAAATGTTTACTGAGTAACGACGTCACGTCACGCAAAACTTTTGGCAGGGAATATGGCTCTTCGAGCCGAAAACCGCAACTGCTCTGAGGTCTAACGCGCCTTTGCGGCGCGAGAGCTAAGTCCCAGGCGGGTAAACCCGGGGCTCCCAGGCAACTAGAAACCCTGCCCCGGAGGTCACGGGGGTGAGAGCGCGCACGCACACTCACACACCAAATTTCATGGGCCGGGTCGCAGTCTTACTCGGTTGCGGAAGGTCGTGCAGCGCAGGAGACATGGCGCCAGTTCTTCCTCCCGCCCAGGAGCAGCAGCGGGGCGGACGCGCTCTCCACAGGTGACGGCCAAAAGTAACGCCAGCCAGCGAGATGGCCAGGGGCGCGGCCTCCACACCAGGCTGCCAGACGGGCGCTCAGCCAGGAGCGGTCCGGCACGTGCTCCTTCCAGGACACACTGCAGGTCCGGGGCGGGTCCTGGGCCCAAACCACGCCGCCAGGCACACGCGGAGTACGTGGCCAGGGCCGCCCCTAGCCTCGTCAGGCGCAGCTTTCCAAGCAACTGCACGCTACAGTTAGCCTCTCGCTAGAGAGCCCGCCTCCCCTCACCTGTCATTGGTTAGTAGGAGTGCACGTCGTCGTACTGGCTGTCAATATTAACAATCAGTGGAGGCTTAGCCGCGAAGATGTCTGGGAAACGTAGTCCTAAGTATCAAGTCTCCACGAAGACAGGAGCCTCTCACCCTAGTTCCTGAAGTGAGGTTTTGGGTCCTTCCAAGTTCAGCCCTTTAAATTCACATCAAAGTGCCAAGACTGCGCTGTCCTGTACCAACATTTTACAGTGTCAACAAACGGGAATTTGGAATCAGAAGACCTGCACTATTTTCCTTTTGCAGGCCATGAGGAACACACCCTTGTAGTCTCCATGTACTACTGTAAATAAGAGATACGAAGCTAGTAGTACTTACATTTCACAGGACTGAACACCTCACTGAGTTCAGCCACCCTAAACCCAGTTTAGAATTTGGCTCCAAACAACCTCTTGGTTATTGTAAGCTTCCTTCCCAGTAGATTCATCTTCATAGAAAGAAGTTCTGGTTGGTGTGAACTTAAATATCCAGCTCTTACACTATACTACTAGGAAATTGAAGTGCCAGCTTTATACATTATACTGTGGACTTGGTCATGTACGATAAATCATTAGTCGTTCTTTGTGTCCTACTAGTCAGGGACCTGAGAATGCAAACTGAGAGCCAGATCTGGAACAGAGTATTGCTACACTTGGGGTCTGTTGAACTGACTTTTGACTTTCTGGAGAAGCTTGGGGGCTTTGTCCCAAGGTAAACCCTGTTACTTCTCTGCCTCAAATTCTCTCAAAATGTCAACATTTAGACATACCCCTGGCATCAATATGATTACCCACATAAATTACAGTAAATGAGTTGAATTTTGAGACTGTGGGTTGTGGCTCTAACACCAGGTAGTCTCAAAGAATGGAAGGAACTGGGCATGGTGGTGCATGTCTGTAATTCCAGCACTCAGGAGGCTGAGGCAGGAAGAGTTCAAGGCCAGCCTGGACTCCATAGTGAGAGTGAAACCCTGTCACAAAACAAAAACAAACAAACAAAAAGAAAATTGGAGTTATTTTATATCTAAATCTAATACCCACAAGAGGCTTCCCTATACCTTTCCTCCTACATCAAGAAAATTACAATTTTCTCTGGGATACCTGATACCTTGGGATATCAGGTGACTCAATCTGTGCCATCCACTCTGCAGATTCCAAAAGCACCCCACCCCAGGTATCCCCAACCAAGAGATTTTTGCACTAGACTACATTTTCAACCTGCTCCCTGCTTTTAAGAAGTTGATGTAGTCTTGCTAAGTCCCAAAATTTCCCAGGCTAGAATCAAACTTGCAGTCCCCCTGCCTGCTCCTCCCAAGTTGTTGGGATAACAAGTGTGTGCCAACACACTTCTTAATTATCAAAAAGAGTCTATGTTTTAGTCAGGTGCTAATTATGCTAGCACCTGAATGTAGATATTAAAAGCAGAGCACTGTGGTTAGCAATTTAATCATTTCACAGCACAGTTCTCAATTAAGTGAATTAGACAGTATTGCTTTCTGGCCCTGTCTAGAACATAAGATCCAATTGAGAAAATCAAGTTGAAACTTAGAATTTCTGTTGTATTTGGGGTATAATTCAAAGTCATGGAAACTGTTCATGGTTCAATAGGGGTGGTGGAGGGGTGAAATGAGATCTTGCCATGCAGTTCAGGGTGGCCTAGAATTGGAGCTAACCCTCCTGCTTCAGGAGGATTACAGATGTGTGCCACCATGGCTGGCTGGTTTACTAGTTGAAATTCTATAAACTTGAATTTGAAATTTCGATTGTTGAAATCCTATGAACTTGTTTGGGTTATGCCTTATTTAACAAATATTAATTGGTTCCAAGAAATAAATGGTAATCATATATATTATTATTATGTATTGGTTTATAGATTATTTAGATTCTCACCATGGCAGAACCTAACCCACATCTAATTGCTGTTCTTACTCTTGTTTTACTGGTAAGCAAGTCAAAGTTTCTTAATCTTCAGGAGAAGTTAGGCAATTGCCTCAGATCATGGTAACACATGGTAAACCTAGGGCTGAGACCTGGGCAATCTGGCTTCTGCATTAATGTACTTAATCACTTAGCTGTTATTGCTGCAGAGCTCACCCTAGAAAAACGGATGTGCCAGTTGCTTATTATTTGCAACTGATATTTGGGCTCACTGGCCTCTATTTACAACATGAGTTTTCAAAATGTTGCTGAACCTTATATTTAACAAATGCTTTTCGTGAATATGCTGTATTTGTGTGTGCTAGTTAATCCTGATTATCAGTTGGACTGCATTAAGAGACTCTTGGAGAGGTGACTGAATATTGAGGGCTCTTTCCTCGTTCATGGGTTAACACATTAACTCAGCTGAATGGGCTGCCTTAGGTGCACTATAGGGAGGAAATGGGGACTAGATCTGGCCCCTAGTCCCTTCCTCCAGAGCTCTTCCCCTGCTCCCCTGGATGTCTTCTTTTATTATGTTTTGATCTGGGAATCAGCCTCAGGACCTTGCTTTTTGCTAGGCCAGTGCTGTTGTTGTAGGCAGCTAAATTAGATAGATATATTATAGGCAGTCAGACAGGGGCAGGCCCTCAAGGAGACAAGGTGAAAGACAAGTGCATTTGCAACTTGGAAGAGATGCTATATGGGCCAGACCTCAAGGTAAAGGAGGAAGCAAATACAGCTACATACTTCTCTAGAGATGTGCATTGGGGATTGATATTCTAAATAGGTATCAATCACCTTGAAAGAGCCCAAATGAGTCACTAACCCAAATGCTTTACATTTTCAATAGATGATGTTTCTACTTGGCTTGTTTAAAGGACTACTATCAAACCTGAACTGAAGTGCTCGTAGTCCAGGACTTCCCTAAGCTGTGCTAGGTCAGATACCTTGTCCTGCTCTATGTGTGTCATTCACTTTGCAGAATTTATGCTTTGTGTTTTTGTATCCCATTGATTCAGCGGAAAATGATCCCCAACCTGAAGAGTTCGTGTTCTCTAAAACTGAAAAATGAACTTTAGGAACAAATGGAGGTTATGAGCAGAATAGATTTATTGAGAGAAAGAAAGCTCCTGTCTAAGAGAGGGACAGGAGGGGGGTCCCGAGTGGGTGTCCCCCAGAAGCTGTCACTTCCAGGGACTTTTATAGAGAAGACATGGGCACTTGCTTAGGTGGGTATGAGGTGGGACAAAGGCTGTGGTCAACCAATGAGATCACAAGCACCATTGCTCAGGTAACACTGATTAAAATCGGGATCCAGTGGGAAGGCAAGTCACGTAGCAAGCGGTCAAGAACACCACATATTGAGCTTGGGCTCATGACTCTTTCCAGGGTCTTTCTTTTTTTTTTTTTTTTTAAATTTTATTTATTTATTTTATTTGTTTGCTTGTTGTGTTTGTTTGTTTCTTTATTTATTTATTCATTTTGTGGCTGGCTCAGCCTGCCCTGGTGGTGGCGCTGGCGCAGCATGTGGTGCCGGGGATCGAACTGCAGTCCCCACAGTTGCCTGAGCCCTCCTAAGCAGGCGCTTTAGACCACTGAACCATCTCGCCGGCCCCTCCAGGGTCTTTCAAGGTGATTGATACTTAAGAGTATCAATCCCTGATGCCCATCCCTAGGGAAGTATATAGTTGCTTCTGTTTACTCTTGTCTTAAGATCTGGCCCACGTCGGAGGAGTGTCTGTCTCTAGTTGGAAAGTCACCTTGTCTTCCATGTCATCCTTGAGGGCCTGGCCCTGTCTGACTGCCTATAATATTTCTATCTAACTCAGCTGCCTACGACACCATTATATTTACAAAATGACTATGTGTTTACATAAGATACTAAATATTCATTATAAAGTAGGCTTTATGTGAGATGATTTTGCCAAATGTACATTTTCTGAACATGTTTAAAATGGGCTAGACTCAGCCACTATGTTTAATATGTTAGATACATTAAATACATTTTTGTGATATCTTCATTTTGTGATGAATCTCTTTGGAGTAATCTCATTGTAAGTTAAAGGACATCTATATTCTCATTTTGTCTATATACATTTTTCTAGTATCTTTTATTTCCTTGCATATGGTTTCCTTTAGATCACTGAATATATTTATTATTCTCTTCATCAACTCCTAACCTTTCCTTAAATGTCTGGCTTGAGAAGTGGGGAAATAAGATTTCAGTTTTCCCATTCAGTTTTCCTCCCTTGGAAACCTTATCATCCCATAACACTTGAAACAGTGGCTAACCCCTGTGCAGGGCCCTTAGCAACCAGTAATCCAAACACACAATGCTGATTTTCAGGGTTCCAGGGCCTACTGCTTACTTGGCTTCAACAAGCCATACCAAGAATGCTTGCACTACTTCAGTGTGGGACTGGGGCCTGGGTTATGGCATGGCTACTGCAAGAAAGCTGCAATTGACTGATATCCATGACCAGTTCTTTCCACAAGATCCCTCGCAGGCCTGTGTGTATGCTACTAGGTGTACTATGTGAGAATTCTGCAACAGTCCGCTCAGATACCTCTACCAGTTCACTTGTTTTGGTAGAGAAATAGATTCTCAGACCTTCCCTATTTTGCCTTCTTGACATCACCTGTTTTGTGTTTTTGTGGATTTTTTTTTCAGTGCAGAGGATTGAACACAGAGCCTTCACACTGATCTACATCCCAAGCTCCTGTTCTGAGACAGAATCATGCTATATCATTCTGTTGTCCTGGCTGGGCTCAAAGTTATGGCCCTCCTGCTTCAGTCCCTTAGAGTTCTGGGATTATTCTTTTTGCACTTATTATAGAAGAGAAGTCCAGAACTTTTATTTTTTTTGTGTCTAGTTAATTACAGTTTATTTTTTATAGTGTTCGTAATTGAACCTATGCTAGGTAAGTTTTCCCTAGCCCTTTCCTTTACTTTTATTTATTTTTTTAAATAGGGTCTGGCTAAATTGCTTAAACCAGCCTCAAACTTGTGATCTTCCTCCTTCAGTCTTTCTAAATAGCTGGGATTACAGGCATGAGCTACCTCATGACTTGCAATGGTAGATTTTGTCTTTTTAATTTAAGAAAAAAAAAAAAAAAGGCAGAATGTGTCTGTGTTTTTTTCTTTGTGGAATTAAATATTTTACTCAATATATTGTCTTATTTGATGATACTATTTCTATTCAAGAATAATTTTATTAGGGTTTTTAAAATTTTAGATTAGCAGTATCCTTTTCTATATTTTAGCAAAAAAAATTGCCTCTACAAAAAAATGTTGATTCTGTGATTGCCACTTTAGTTTCCTCTCATCCTTTTTTTTATTTATTTTTCTTAGGTCAGACCTTTTCATATAGGTGGTGAACACAATAACATTTCTTGTTTATATCAAGGACTCACAGTGTTTTGACTTTTCCCTCTATAACTACTTACAGTACTAATCTCTTCCTTTTCTAGTAGCTTGCCTAAAGGGCTCGTGGTAATGGCTCTGTGTCTCTCATACCACAGTTTCCCAGCCATACCAAGAGATCTCCAAGTGTACCCTGTGGACTCCCCAGCATTTGTTCTGCCCATCTGCTTTTACAATGGACAAGTATGCACTGCTGCCTAGGGAACTTTTAAAAGTTTAACTGACAGGTATTGCGGTAGCTGGGAGGCTGATGCAGGAGGATTCTAAGTCTCTCTGTCATTAACCTGCTCAAATTGGCTCAAGCTTGCCATTGTCCTGCATTGGCCTTCCAGAGTGCTGGGATTACAGACCTGTGCCACTAGGCCTGGCAAGATTGAGTTATTAATGAATTCAGAAGGGAAAAACAAAATCCTGTCTCCCCTGCCAGTGCTGTCTGCAGTACACCAATGCCTCAGTTCAGTGAGATCCCTGTGCAGGCTCCATGGTACTTGAGTAAATTCAAAGAAACAGCAAAAGCAGGGTCAGCTTTTGAACTAATCCAGGGAAATGGGGTAAATCTTTGTCATCTTGGTAACAACAACTTCTTTAAAAGCACACTTCTGATTTAATATTGTTTAGATGTTTTCTTCAAGTAAGGACTGTAGAAAGCTCATTTCCAGATAAAATGTGAAAGCCAAATGTTTCCATCTAAAAACTATGTTCAAGCAGTCACCAACCACACAGTGCAAGATTTTGCCTGATCATTACTATGGTCCAACTTTCATGTCAACCATTCCGGACAGGGCTTTTCTCATGATTTTAAAACTTTTTGATTGCTTTTTTTTCATTTTTATTTATTTTTCATTTATGTATTTGGTACAGGGTCTCACTACATAGCTTGGATTCAGTGATCCTCCCATTTTCAGCCCCTGAGTGCTGGGATTACAGGCGTGCGCCATCACTCCCAAACTGGGTAGAGGCTCAGCATGCCCCAGGGGCAGGACAGGCATGGCCTATGGAACTGGGGATCCAACTCTGGTCCCTGCACCTGCCAAAGCCGGCGCTTAGTCCACTAAGCTGTCTTGTCAGCCCAAAAAGTTTTGATTGCTTTTAATCAATCCTTTAATCCACAGGTTCTCAGTTAGGGAAGGTCCCCATAGAGCCTTAAAAAAATACATATGTCTAGCATTTAACCTCAAGGTTAGAGTGGGTATTATATTTATCAAGTGAAAAATTCATGAGTTAACTGCTCCTAATCTAATAATAATCTACACACCAATTGGCTCAATCCTGTTTCCCTACCTCAAATTTACCCTGTACCAAATAAGCTAGTCTCTACTTCAAGAGATGTAAATGAGTTTTAAAA
>PVKN010024058.1:0-14566 GCA_004027915.1 Capromys pilorides
AAGGCACAATGCCAGTCAATCAAATACCAAAGTACAGTAATGAGATTTGAGAAGGACTAAGTTAAGAGATAAGATAATCATGCTAATTTTAAGTTATTTTTACATAAACATAAATTACTGAAAAACTAGTGGGTTTTTTTTTTTCTTTCATAAATAGATTTCTCTTGGAAAGATTTTAAAATGCTTTCCTGGGTTGTTTGAGTAAAGACTACAATGAAAGAAGACTTCATCTTTTCACTCTGGTGAACTGGCACCTAAGTCCTAAAGCCTCACCCTGTGCCACCCCAAATGCAATCTACTGCTTATTAGGCAAGCTTTCCTGCCATGAGCTCCAGAAGAGTCAGAAGGCAGCTTCCTGAAAGAGAAGTCACGACCTGTCTGTGAGGTTCAGCCACTGGAAAGGGTGGAGCATACGGAACAAGTCCTAGCACAAAGGGAATCTGAGCTCAATGAGCAGCTTTGCGCCAGCTCAGACAGCACCACCTACAAGCCAAGCTTTGGGAACTGACACAATCAGGAGCAGGACACTGAAAATATTCACTACAATTTTTACAACCAAAGTAATGTTTCTGTGGACAACAGCAAGGGCATAGCCAACTCTACTTTTTTTACACTCATAACTCAAAATAACTGCAGTTTAATAAGACCGGCCACTGATAGTCCCAGGGTCTAATTAAACAACTCAGCACTCCGGGCACCACTGTTTCATTTCTCTGCTTCCTTCTGCTTCCACCTGGGTGCCTCCAAATTTGTTTCCAAGGGAACCAAAGTCAGAAGAGCCTGTGTCATCACTCTGGATGGGGGGTATCCAGCAGCTAGCTGATGGTAGGGGGGGACAGACTGTCTGAGCAATTCTTGGTAAATGTGGATGCACCATAGGAAGTGGTGAAGAGCCATACAAATCTATGGTTTCTACTTGCACGTTACCTTTATTTATCCTTTAACACTGTGTTGTTCAGGTTAGATGCTGAATGTTCCCATTTTGTGGACTGGCAGGTCTGAGGGGTACTTTGTAGCTACTCAAAGCCTCCAAACTGTCTTTTCCCCTTACTGAACAGCTAAGAATACTTGAACAAGACAATCAATGACAGGGCTGCAGGCGCCGACCTGCACCACTTGTTGCCTCCATTGTCTCCCCTTCACCATAATTCTTAGGAGTCAAAGTCTAAGTTTCTTTTAATAAGAAAAAAAACAGGGTTTTAAAACTTATTCAGCCTACATTGAATAAAATTCACTGAATTCACAATATATAAAGGAAAACTAAGGAGGGGGAAGATGATAATTTGATTCTTTGGTTAAGTATTCTAATAGAAAATATAAAGAACTGCAATAAATGTTAAGTAATTATATATCAACATATTATTTTAAAATCAATTAGAATATGTGAATTAAAACAAAAATCAGGATTAATTTCTATGACTGCAAGCCCAACTTAAAAGAAATGATAATGAAATGTTTTTGTAACACTCTACCTTGTCAAGAAATGAGTGAAAAGATATCAATCAACACAGCATGACTGACAAACTTATAAAGTTTCAAAAATATTAAGATAATTGAGAAACTAATTCTGGCCATGATAACTACTTAGCAAAACCTTGTACATTAGTACACACAACTAATTCAATTTACTAACCCTTCCTCATAACAATAGCTCGGAGATTAAAGTAACAAAATAATCCTGTCTTTTCCACTGGAAAATTTCATAAGTAGTGGAGGAACTGGTTTTACACCTCATTGAGATACCATCATTTTTCTAAGCCACAGAAGATAGACCTCAAATGTTATCAATGTCCTCAAAAACAGGAGAAAAAAAGATAATTTGTAAGAGGGAGCAATGTAGAATGGCTATAAGACATTCAATCATTGTAGTCTACATGGAGTAGCTACTAAAGATATACACAAGTGAAAATAGGGTTTTTAATATAGTCAATCTTCCCTACAAGTCACAAGCCAACTACGCTGGTTGAAGATATTCTATTGCTAGCAGTAAATTCTCTCTATTTCTCCATTATATCTGAGTCCTTTTTAATCACTAAAGACTATTGAGGTTATTCTGGAAATGTGCATTACCTGTCCTTTTCCACAACGACAGGGGTTGGATAGGACTGGTTACTTTTATTGCCAGTGCCCAACTGGCCATAAGAATTTGCACCCCATGCATACACTTGACCTTCATCCGTTAATACTAATGTGTGTGCATAGCCACAGGCAACCTGGAAGGACAAGAACAAATCCTCTTAGGGCTACAAATAGAAGAAAATTTTCACAAAGTAGATTAAGCATCAAAAATTAAAAGAAAGAAGACTCAGTCTGCCCAAAAGGCCAATGTGAATACCATTCTGGCACTGGCAAGGGCCATGGTGGCCAGGAATGCAGAGACCCCAAGTCCTCAGGGTTGCTCCATGCAGCTCGAGCAAGCTCCCAGGTGCTGTTCTTCACCCTCACTTGAAACCAAGGGGTGTGAGCTGAATATGCAACATAGACACTTTTATTCTTGTCTCTGATTATTAAAGTAAAGCATGTGCAATGCAAAAAACAGAAAAGTATAAATAAGAATACTGTCAAGATCACAGTTTTCAGTCTTCCATTTATGTACGGACATAGAGACATGCACATACAAATTTTTTTTCTTTTTTTAAATTTTTTTGCAGAGCTTCCAAACTTTTCCACGGGGCTACCTCATTTTTTAAATGTATTTGGTACAGGGTCTCACTGCACAGCTCAGACTCATAGTGATCCTCCTGTTTTCAGCCTCCCCAGTGCTGGGATTGAAGACGCGCACCACCACGCCTGGTCTCTGTGGCTAGCTCAGCATGCCCGAGTGTGGGACTGGTGCAGCACATGGTGCTGGAGACTGAACCCTGTGTGCTTTCCCTAAGCAGGTGCTTAGACTGGTGAACTATCTCACCAACTCAAAATTTCTTTAAATGATGCCATATAAGCAGTTCTGTATCTTGTTTCTTTTCACTTAACATTATACAGAGCACTTTCCCACATCATTAAAAATTCTTTATAAACAGCAATTTCATCATACATACTTGACATAACTTATCTAGTAATTTACTTATTGCTTCCCTAAATTATGCTACACTTACTGTCTTTTATTAAAGATTCTTTTTGGTTGGTTTTTATGATTTTTGTTTTATTTTTTCTGGTTATATCTTCTTAACTAATTTTATGAGAGACTTGCTCTTTGATTCCTTAGAATGGTTCCCTAGGAGTACAATTATAGGTCAAAGAGCACAAAGACTTTTAAAGCTCTTAACACACACTGCCAAAGCCTCTCTGGGAGCAGCTGTGTGCACCAGTGTCCTAGAAACAGAACTTTTCTGAAGAGCTACAGCTTAACGCAGGAAAAAAGGTTTAGTCTTTACTTCAGTGAACACAGCCAAACAGCTAAATTTTTTATCCTGCTAAGAAAACAGTATTTTTAACACACTTGTATCTTTGCAACTGAAGATCTAAAAACATGCACTCATAAACCAGCAGTGGATTTACCCGCTGCACACGAATGCCTTGCAAAGCTGCCACTCTACAGGGGGTTGGCTGGTTGCCACTGCTGCCAAGTCCCAACTGCCCATTCCCATTGTAACCCCAGACATAGACCTGGAGAAGATAAGAAAAAGAATGGTCATGAAAGACAAACAGCAACCAATTCTGTTATGAGAAACATGTCATGCTGGTATAGTACTGACACAGCAAAAAGATTTTTTAAACAAAATATGAAGCAGCTGTCTCACCTCTCCAGTGTCCACAACTGCCATCGAGCACATCTGCCCACACGCTATGCTCACAACCACTTTATTCTGTAAGCAGCTGGTGACTCTTCGAGGGATCGCCTGGTTAGCTGTGGATCCAGACCCTACCTGCCCAGAGTTATTATAGCCCCAGGCAAACACCTGCACAGAAGACATTGAGCAGGGAAGTCTATTATAGTGTCTTGACTGGACACTGTCATGTACTTACAGCTTCCATCCCTTCTCTCAAGTGTTTTAGAACCCGAAGTTCCTGCAACACTAGCAAAGAAGTTTTTTAATAAAAATCATTCTTACACACAATATATTATTTTATAAAAAATATGTTCTTGGTGTTATCTACACAAACAATAATAATCACCAAATACCATACAAAACATCAACCTATCTACCTTGCCTCAGCCCAATTCTCTAGCATTTCATGATTTTCCATTTTGTAAATAATCCCTTTGGTATAGCAATACAGAAAGAAAAGGCATTCATTTACATTTTGCAATGATGGAAGTCCTTATATAGGCAAACCTCATAATATAAACATAATGAACACCAAGAATAATGTTGAATTTGAGGATTATTTTATTCCAATGGTCAAGCTTCTAGTTTGCTAAGGAAACTGTAAAAGGTTACTTATTCAAATGAGCTTTGTGTTATTCTCACCTCTCCATCAGACGTTAGCACCAAAGAATGGTAAGATCCACAGGCAACTTCAATGACTTGCTTGTTTGACAAATTAGTAGAGATATGGCTAGGCACTACACCATGATTAATTGTCCCATTGCCCAGCTGGCCATACGCATTGTGACCCCAACTAAAGACTTCTCCTTCTAAAAATAAAAAGAAAGGTAACCAAGTTTTAAAGCATCTACTTCATTATATGAAGATATATATTACTATATTTGCATAAATGAAAATTAAAAATCTAGCTGCAAAGGACTAAATTAACTTCCATGAAGGAAGTTATTTAGTAATTATTAACTGACCTCTATCTCAGAGTAATGAGATGAAATTTGAATGCCTCCAACTCATGGCAATCTTCCTGCCTCAGCTTCCCAAGTGCTGGGACTGTGCCTGGCCTTCTCTGTCTGCTGTTTATTAAAAATATATCTCCCAGCTATTATGACTACATGCATTCAAAACAAAACAACAAAATAAACAGAAAAAACTTGGTAAAAATAACAAGGAACGTATCAAATCATAAGTCAAAAGATTGTAAGGCTCTTTTATGGACCTATTTCCTTTTCTACAAAATAATTAGTACTTTTAATAATTTTTATTATTTACTGAACAATATATTACAGATCAAAAAGTTCATAAAACGCAGATGTATAATTTTACAATCATAAAGCACATATCCCATACAACTATTTAGGTTAAATCTATATCCCTCTCCAAAGCCTGTCATATGTGTATTGCTTTAAACACTAAACAAGTGGAATCATACAGTATGTATTCATTTTTTTCTCTACATTGTCTTTGTATTACATACTGAATAATTTCTTTTGCTCAATCCTGAAGTTTATTGATCTTTTGTGATGTTGAAACTACAGAACTTGTCCACTAAATTTTCATTTTGATCATTATGTTGTCCACTTTAGTCTTTATCAAAATTTCTCTGATCTCTGTAGATATCTTTGAGCTCACTTTATTTTCAAACAATAAACATGGCTGCCTTATAAATGGTACCTGAAAATTCTAGTACCTATGAGACAGAAGACAAATAGTTGGACCTTTACCACAGTGTAGCTATTTTCCAAAGCTCAATGCTGACATGCACATATTAAGATAATTGTTTATGTATTAATGAACAAAGAGACAGTAATGTTGGCATGTTCTTTTCTGTTTTGTCTATTAATGGGCCTACTTCTTACTAATATTAGAAAAAAGCAACTCATGTTACTTTTCAGGTCTCTTCACACCATCTGAACAAATATTTATATGACAAAAAAGTTCTAATATCTGATGGTTAGCATTCAGTTCTGTCTGTTATTTATGCTTCTTTTCATTCATAAAGTAAAATCTGGAAGCCATTGGTTTGGACTGAGCTCCAGTGCTAACCCAAGAGATCAAACTAAACCAGACAAAAAATAAGATGTTTAAAGGCCAGCTGGATACTCAGTGGACTAAAGCTCCTGCTTAGGCAGAGTGCAGCGGCCAGCATTCAATCCCCAGTGTGCTGAGCTGGTCCTGCCCCCAGAAGGGGCGGGGACCCTGAGAAGGAGATTGAGACTGGGCATGGTGGCATCCCAATGCTTGTTTGCAGTGAGACCCTGTAGATTCTATACTAAATACACACACACACACACACACACACACACACACACACACAAACACACACACACACACACACACACACACACACACACACACACACACAGATATTTATCTGACCTGCTGGCAGGGGATGAATCCCTGAACAGGCTACATGAAGGATCTCACTTAATCCTTACAGCTCCCTGGAAGATGCATCCTATTTTATGGAATAAAGTATTGCTTAGAAAATCCAATTACAATCTTTAACCCCATTGTAATTTTATCTTTGCCCACCCATTGTCTTGTCTGCTGTGTGTCTGGTTATCCTGGATGATGTGTTATGGACTGCCAATGAAGCATTACCCATGGTGATCTTTTTTTGTTGTTGTTGGTTTTGGCCAAATTTTTTATTTAGTATTCTGTAGTTGTTTAACACATACTTAAGAGGTCTCACTGTGGGAGGGGGAAAGGGAGGTTATTGCAGATCCCAAGAAAATGTCAAAAAGGCAAATTATGGCCAGCATTATCCATTTGTGTTTGAGTTTACTGGGTGAATAGCACTTTCCTTATATAGGCTATCTGTTTTGAGGCCTTTTCATATTGAGAACATGGAGATTTCAGCTGGAAGACACACTGAAATCCTAAGAGCAGCATACTCCAAACACCCTCTAATAGCTAGCCTGTCTGTACAAGTAAAATGGTTCATCTCCCAGAAGAGAATAATGTACATCTAGATGATTAAATGTTTGCGAAAGAGCTCAGAACTATCTGCCTTATTTACTGGGGAAAAAAATCAGGTAGGAAGTGGCCTTTAGGGAAACTTACTTAGAAAATTACAATACTAGTATAACAAGTCACACCTTACATACTTAAACATTTGCTTGTCGAGAGAAAGTCATAAAATCAAATGAAATTAAACATGTTTAACTTTTCTTTCCTCACAAGAACATAAAATTTAAGTAAGGGAATTTGACAGGAAATTTAAAAAAGGTAACACAATTTTTCTTTTAGTAGTCCTTGGGTAGTTATCACAGGATAGTTTCCACTTTTTGTTTGTGTCTTTGAACGGGGATTTTGGTCCAAAGTTTTGTTTCTAGTTTCTGCTTCTGCCTCCCTTCTATCAGACTGGCTTCCTCCACGACCACCACCTCTCGGTGCTCCATGGCTTGAAGTGCTGTAGGAATCCCATGGAGGGGGGTACCCCCCTTCCATAGAAGGTGGAAGCCCTCGTTCTTGTCTGCCAACCCCATCATGACCACTTGAGTAGAGGTCACTTCAGCTGCTTGAGTAACTGTCTCAACCTTCACCATATCCGTCTCGTGAGCTGCTGGAATCATCATAGCGACTGCTTCCACCATAAGATGGTGGAGGCTCTCGTGTAGGTGGAGCACTACATGAGTTACCATATCTTTCACATGAATCTCTCTAGGAATGTCCACTCAGATGATGTGAGTAGTCATGATCCCAACCATATCCATCTCTATCACCATAGCCTCTTGATGGACAGTCATCACATGAACTGGAATGACCACAATCATGGCAAGTATAATCTCTTGGTAGTAGGGCAAAATCTCTCGTATCATGAGAACTTGGGTAATCTCTGCCTGAATAACTGTCTTTAGTTGAATATCCATTATCTACTGGAGACAAATAAACATCTCTGCATGAAGGCAGGGGTTCCCTCTAAGGAGGGTCTCCATAACTATCTCTTCTAAGTGATACAGACATTCTTCCTCCCATTCCACTGCTACTTTGAACTGGTCCTGACGGAGCTGATCTTTTACGAGGAGGGCCCCCACTTCATGGTGGTGGTCCTTTTTCACTGGAACAGGTCCTGTGGAAGAACTCATGTTAAAATTCATAGAATAGCCACCGTCATCCATATGCCTTCCATGTGAGGGAGGTCCCCTAGTTTCTCCACTTCCTTGTCTTCCTCCTCTAAGACCTCTGGTAGGGCCTCTGCTTCTGGGAGGTGGAGGTGGTCCTCGTCTACCACTTTCAAATGATCATTTGGTGGCCTGTTCCACACTGATGGCTTTTCCATCTAAGGATTTTCCATTCACATCTCTGGTTGCATCCTTAGCATCTGCTGGACTTTCAAAGGCAACAAAAGCAAATCCTCTTGATTTATTGGTTTCTCAGTCTTTCATCAAGAGTATTTCCACTATCCATCCATATTATCCAAATACTGCTTCAAGAGCTTTCTCATTTGTTTCTGTATTAAGCCCACCAACAAAGAGCTTTCCTGGGCGACCTTCTCCAACTATTTTCCCCTGGTAAGTCTATAGAAGAATGGTGACGGTCTCAAGCTCCTGCAAGCTTGCTGAAAGGGGTTGACCACATAGCCCGGCACAAATGACGGCTACCAGTAATCAGCGCACCAACTGAAAAGCTGCTAGTACTACTGTGCAATGAGTACCTGTGGTGATCTTGCCAGACCTCTGATGAAGGTGCCTCTCTCTAGAAAGAATCTGTACTAATTCTTATCCTGTCCTTAAAGCACTTCCACCATAGTACTTGCAATAAATTCGAGGCTTGAGATTTCTTGGACCAATAATCTGATGTGAATGAAACTACAAATGTCACATGATGAAATTCTCAGGAAGAGGGTTTCCTTCACTTCTGTCTTTTTCCCTCCCTACTCTTCTCAGAGGAAGAAACTCTGTTTAGTCCTTGGAATGTGGCTGATACCTTCCTGAGGAAGCAGCCTCTATGGTTCTAGTCCAAGTGTGAAGACTTCTGTTATAGACCTACACTCTCTATCTCCTCAGCCAATCCAAATCACAGTTTAGTTCCAGTGGCTAGGAAGAATCTCTGAAAGCAAGACGGCTTCATTCTCTTCCAACCTTACTTGACACTTTCTCCTAAATTTTTTTGGCTAATTTTTTTCTGCTTTGACAGTGTATGTGAAAAATTTTTAATTTTTTAAAATGTAGAATTATTGTTTTCAATGAAATGATGGTCTGAATATTCTAACGTATTATTTCTAGAAACCAAAAGTCCCTAGAATTTTTTTTTTCTTTTTCTTTCTTTTTTTTTTTTTTTGAGACAGGGTCTCTCAGGCTGGCCTTGAGCTCACTTGTGCAGCCTAGGCTGGTCTGGAACTCACCCTGATCCTCCTGCCTCAGCCTCCCAAGTGCTCGGATTACAGGCGTGTGCCACAACGCCTGGCTTTAGAATGTATTTTTAAATGCAAAATTAACATACAAAGGAATATGCATAAAATTTATTTTCAGTTCAAATATTAACAAAATACCAGCCTCAAAGAAAACTCTATGTAATTCTAAGATTTTATTAGTCTGACTTCATGAATTAGCCACAAGAATGTTTAATACTACTAAAGCTATCTACAGCCATTGGTCTCCAGTGCAAAAATCACAGAATGCTGAAAGTTTGAGGGGAATGTTGGAATCAAAGTTTAGGCTCTCACGGATCAGAAACCTTAAACTTCAAAAAGAAGCTCTTCACGGTCCAGAGTGAGGACATTGTTCCTATATAGTAATTATATTTATTAAATAAAAACTGAAGGGGTTTATTTGGCTTGTTGCATTGTTGTTCATATATTTAAAATGCCAATAACTGTTACATTTCACTTGCTGTATTATTCTGATATTTAGATACATTCATTTCATGCTGTTCAATGCATCATCAAGTCCACATGGCAGAACCAACAAGTCTTTCACAATCAGAAAGTATATTCCACTTTCAAGAGTAGGCCTAGTATTGTTTCTCAGCTAATAAAGAAGCAAAACTGTTGAGTTCCTATTACCTGTTGTTGCAAGGACGATGTGTGGCCCACTCCCATAGCTGAGGCAAGCTATCTTTTTGTCACTTAGAGAATCCAATCTCCGAGGTTCAAGGGTGCTCTGGACGTCACCTAACCCAAGACAGCCACTGCAGTTTGTCCCAAGCACAAAAATCTGTGAGAAAAACCAGTACTGATTCAAGTAGTTCCATTTAGGACAAGCCTATAAATTATATTTAAACAGGCATAGTTTTCCTAAAACATATTCTTTATAAATACAAATCAACTTCCTGTGCTTTAAAAAATTATCTTTATTCCTTAGCCATTCCACAGTCTTCCATTTAATAAACCTATTACTAAAAATATGAGTGGCTAAATTTTACCTCATTTGAAAAATTACCTCATCATTAACTGTAGTATATAAAACTTCATTGCCAGCACTGCCAAAGACACAAGCCTGACGGATTAGCTGCAGTTCTTCCTCAGAACAAAGGGAAAAAATTGGCCACTTCCCCACATCTAACATCTTCAGAGATGACAGAGTAGCCCGTACTGACTGAAAAAAAAAAGAAAAAAAACCAATATATTGAGACTCTTAATTAAAAAGTATACTTTCTTCACTCCTTCCACTTCTACAGAGAAGGGCCAACCTGGTTACAGAGGAATACGTGATATCTACCTCTTAAGAGTCTGCTCACCATGGAAGGAATTTCCTGTATGTCACCTGCTTCATTGTTGCTGTCATAATAACAGGACACTAGAGGCCTGGATGGAATCAGTCTCACCTATTAATCTTCAGGGACACACAAATCACTCTAGTGTGAACTTTGGTGATATTAAGCAAATACTTTCAGTACTGGCATGTCCCAAATGTATCTGTGGAAACTAGGCTTGTTATAAAAGCAAGAAAAGACAGAAGAGAGAAAAGAAGCCCTGGATTTCCTTTACTGCCTAAGTCTTAACAAAAGTTTGCAAAAGAACAATACTGTTTCAGTTTCTGAGCAAGTTATACTGGACCTTCAGTTTGAAGAGTGGTAGAGTTTCTTGTTTTTTCTAAATTTTAAATCTTGTTTATTTATTTGATATAGGGTCTCACTATGCAGCTCGGATTAGTAGTGATCCTTTTGTCTCAGCCTCCTTAGAGCTGGAATTACAGGCGTGCGCCACCACGCTCAGCGTCAGTAACTGGCATGGTGGCGCACCTGGGGTTCTGGGCAAGTATGGCATGTGGTACTGGGGATCAAACCTGGGACCTTGCACTTGTCAGGTAGGTGCTTAGATCACTGAGCTATCTCCCCACCCTGTAAGGGTCTCTCTGTCTCCCACTCAGCTTTGGAATTATTAGGAAGAAACTATGCAAACTGGTTTGCTAGAGCAGTGTAACAAAGCAATACAAATTAACTGTCTAACAGTCCTGGGGACTAAAATTTCAAAATCAAGATATCAGCTACTTTGGCTCCTGAGGACTATGAAGGGAAGATCTATTTCAGACTTCACTCCTTGGTTTGTCTGTTTGCACTGTCTATACCCTGTGGGTATATTTGTGTCCAAATTTCCCCTTTTATAAAGGCACCAGTCATACTGCATAGGGCCCATTCTAATAACCTCACTTAACTAAACATTATATGTGCAATGATCTTATTTCTAAAAACCTGCCATTGACAGGTGCTGGGTGTTAGGACTTCAAACATAGATTTTGGAGGATCACAATTAAACTCATAACAACAAATATTAAGATCATGAGTTTCTGAATTTCCAACGGAACATAAAAAAAATCCACATTGCAAAATTAATTTAAAAGAGTTTGTGGGGCTAGCAGGATAGCTCAGTAGGCTAAGCACCTGTTTAGGCAAGCACAGGTTCTACCATCAGCACCACATACTGCACTGTCCCACCCAGGGACACTGACCTCTCCACAAAGTCTGGGCATGGTGGTGCACACCTGTAATCCCAGCACTGAAGAAGCTGAAAACAGGAGCATCATATGAGTCTGAGCTGCATAATGAAACCCTATACCAAATATATTAAATGAATGAATAAATAAATAAATAAATAAATTTATGTTTCTCTGCCACACTGGAGACATTTTTTATTGATACACTTGTCAATTTTCAAAAAATTTTAGGATTCCAGCAAGATGCATAAACAGTCACTAAGCCTATCAGATGGCATCTTTAGTCACATTCCATGATTATCACCAAAATCATGTTTATTTTAATAGGCAAAGACTTTCTAAGGCCTCTCTCATCAGTTATTAAACTAACCCTACTAGAAATGAGTTCTACTATAGTCATGTGGACTAGCTACTTATTTTCTACAGATCTAGGTGAATACCTGTTCTTCCCACCTTACGAGTCAGCTGAAAATGTCTATGAGCATGAGTCTGCATTGCTGCTCTTCTAAAGACCACACCAATGACTTGCAAGGTGCTCTGTCCTCAGACTCCGCAAGTACAGTTCACAAGGACAAAGTCAGTCACATTTACATCACTGGACCCTTGAATAGAGTTAAATGCTTAGGAATTATCAGTTAAGTAAGCAAATGAAAGTTTGAATGGATGACTGTACTTCCAGAGTCACAGCTTTCCTTCCCATCCCACTCTCGGTAACATCAACATTCCAGGTCTTCCACTGTCTGCTCTTAGTTCCAATGCTTTAAAATTTTAGTTCATTTGGGTCATATTACCAAACACTACTCTACTATCACCAAGTTCTCAAACTTTTCAGTTCTTTTCTGATCCACAGTCAACAATCCCTAACCTACATCCAAACTAAGTTCTGCACAGAGTAGATGACTATGAAGCATCAAAAGCTTCCCAAGGACAATGAATTTATAGCAGAAGAAAGCAGGGCCATCATCTTTATATTGAAGTTTTAGTCTGGTTGCAGGACATGCTCAGCAAAATCTACAGATGTTAAAGTCACTTATGTAAAGTGCTATAGTATTTGCATAACATCTATAGACATTGTCCCAAAGACTTAATCACCTCCAGATTCCTTATAGTATCAAGTACAATGCAAATGTTATGGTTTTCTTTTGTTTGTTTTTTGAGACAGGGTCTCGCTATGCAGTTCAGGCTGGCCTTGAGCTCACTTTTATAGCCCAGGCTGGTCTTGAACTCACATTGATCCTCTTTCCTCAGCCTCCCAAGTGCTAGGATTACAGACATGTGCCACCACGCCCGGCTACAAATGTTATGTTAATAAAACCATCAGAGGCCTAACTAAACAGCACATGAATGAGGACTGAGGCACACAGGGTGCTCTGGGGAGAGACTAACGAGCTGTATAATGGTAGGAGGCTGTGGCAGGGTAACCCTACATAGCACTGCATCTACATGGAATCACTGCCATGTGGAAAATGCAAGCTTTTCTTTTGAGAATTTTCTGGAGTTCCCCTCCCTCTATGTTTTTAACCTGTACTTAGTTAAATTGGTGCATGTGGAACCAGTGGTTACAGAGGACCAACTGTATACCTTCCATTTAGTCTTTTTGGAAACATGTTCATAGAACTAGTTAATGGTGTGTGTGGCTAGAAAAAATTCTGAAGATCATTTTATAGATGGGAAATCTGAAGAAAAGCCAGAGGGTGGCTGCAGTACACTGAACAGTGATTCCCCAAAGACACACAAAATCCAAAAACTCATATCCACCCAGAACCTCAGAAGATACCCTGACTGCAAATCAGGTTTTTGCAAATATAATGAGCTAAGATAAAGTCAGACAAGATTAGAAGGGGGGCACTAAGTCCAATGACTAATGTCCTTAAGAGAGGGCCACACAGAAACACACAGGGAAGAAGGCCACATGACAAAGAAGGCAGAGAACAGAGTAAAGCATCTTTCAGACAGGACCTGGCAAGCGTTGCCAGGAGCCGCCAATAGCAGCTGGAAGATTGTTCTCTATTCATAAAGAGCACAGCCCTGGTAAGCCTTTCATTTCAGACTTTAAGTCTCCAGAATGGTCAGAGAATAAACTGTTGTTTTAAGGCATGGTTTGTAGTCATGTGTTACAGTAGCCCTAAGAAACTAACACAGAGGCAAAGCCGCTGGTCCTGTCAACAGCACCACCCCAGGAGGCTACAGCAGAGCCTGAATCAGAGCTGAGCTTCTCAATTCCACAGATCCTTCAGAGGGAGTCACAGAGCCTCACCAGAAATGAAGCCTTCTATCATACCTATCAGATAGCAGAAAGGGTTGGTTTTTCTGTTCAATTTTGAAGCAGCAATTATTGCTTATGCAATTATTTTAATATAAGTACATTCTACAAGAGTATTATCTATAAGATAATCTTTATTTGAAATCTATAATTTTTGGAGTTGGCCAAATAGCCCAGCAAATTAAAGCGCCTGCTTAGGCACAGGGACCAGGGTTCAATCCCCAGTATGCATACCAGCCCAATTCCTGGGGTGCACTGAGCTGGTGATTGAGACTGGGTGTGATGGCGTGTGCCTGTAATCCCAGCACTTGCGAGGCTAAAAACAGGAGGATCACTATGAGTCTAATCTGTGTAGTGAGACCCTGTAGACGCTATACTAAATAATTTTTTAAAAATCTACACTTTTTTCATTTTTTCTTTTGAAATCTACATTTTTAAAAAAAGTTTCATACATAGATGAAGTTACAAGTATAGGAAAATATAAAATAAGGTCCTTATGTTTACTGTATGCATATTTTTAAAAAAACACAAAGACTTTATATAGTGATATTATGTTAAGAATCTTAAGAATTTTTTTAAAGATTTATTTCATTATTAGATATTCTGTTACCAGAAGGAGAGAGATTTTTCCAATGCTCTTAGAGAGCTAAAGACAGATT